>JBBPDB010000019.1:12247745-12267034 GCA_037974465.1 Brachypetersius altus
ACATAATGTGGAAAGACAAACAAGAAGGCAACATCTCCATCGCACACACACATGTTGGTGGACCTCAAATACCCTGGTATTTTATTTTCAAATACGTCATTCATGCTCGGGTCATCCGTGATCTCCAACTCTTTTTTGCTTAATTATATACGTGTATACATATTACATAGATATATACATATAAAATATTTCCACAAACTGCAAGCCATGCCATTACAGAGAATCAACTCTTAGAAGTCTGTAGCTGCCCTCTTCCTTCAATTCACATTCTAAAATATGTGCAACGGCAGCTTTTCGTATACAAATCATAATACAATGTATTCTTCTATGTTCAAATACAAATGTGCTATCAAGTTTATAAAATAAATACAAGTAGAGGGATGACAGGGGACTTGGGGGTTTAAACATTTCCATATATCCCAAATCACAACTGCAGGAAATCTTGCACCCATGTATTGAACTGGCATGTACAGTCACCAGAACTTTCTTGTAATTAAATGCATATCCACTAGGAGGCATCCACTGTATGAGCAGGTTACATCATTGAATGAATCTCAGTGTCCCTGACACCAGAAAGAGCTAAAGATCACGGGTGATCCGTCCTTCAAAGCATGAATGATGCATTTGAAAGTAAAATACCAGGGCTTTTGAGGTCTATCAAAATGTATGTGTGATGAAGACCTTCTTATTTGTGCTTCCAAATGTTTGCACTCAACATAGCACTATTCATGTGCCAGATAAATCCACATCAAGAATGTTATCTTTACGGATCTCAAGTATAAGAAATATCAGATTCTACACATGTTGATCACACGGAAATGTGTCATGATTCAAAGTGACTTTGCCATGCAGTACAGTATATCAAAAAATCACATTAACGAAGTTAACCAACCATGAGCATGAGCGCGGTCATGAGCCGAGTATGACCCCTGAAATAGCTCTTTAACAGCTGAACCTTACTGCAGACTGACATGTGCGTGCACACACCAACACACAGATCCAACACACAGTGTGTGTATATAGTGTGTGTAAGTGTACATATATAATTCATAATTACAATTATTGCAATTTTTTGTTCATTTTTTGTGCTGACCACTTCAACTCACTTACTGAAAATACTGAATGCTTCTGCTGCTCCCCCATAAAATAACAATGTTTCTGCTGGTAAAAAAAAATAAACATATTTATGTATGTTAACTTGCTGTTGCTCAGAAGGGGCCTGATATACTGTTCTGAACATTCTGATGATTCATGCTGCCATGTCAAAAAATGCTCACTTTAGGTTTATACACTTTATAGTAAGTTTATAACACTGATAATGATGAAAAATAGACAAATAATATGGAGAATAACAGAAAAAATATATTTTATTTAAAATATTTACTTATAAGCAGTGTAAGCAATTGCTACCTTGAAGCTAATTCAGATTATACAGTCTGTTTTTAACACTGATAATGATGAGAAATCAGCAAAAAAAGTACATATATATATATATATATATATATATATATATCAATTTTCTTTTTTTTGCTGTTTTCTCATCATGCATTAATGTGAGACTCTTATTGCGCGATAAAAAAAATATCGCCGTTAATCTATTCACAAAGTTGAATTGGGAGCTGGGTCTGTACTATGCAAGCTGCCTACTGTGAAACAGGGACGTCACTAGGACGAAAAGACAAGGGGGGCTTAGCCCCCAGGGCTGTAGGAAGGAATTAGCATGTATATAAGGCTGAAAACTTTTCACCAAACCTTTCCTTTCACTTAAGGAAACAAGTAAAGATACGCAGTGAACAGTTATGGATACTCAAGGTATTGTTCTGTTGAACTGAGTACAAACGGCGCTACCAGAGAAATATTACTAAATGGGCTCCGGTTGCTACTCCCTAACAAGCAGTGCCGTGTAGCTTCGCATGGGTCCTAATGCCCGCCTTTCACCAACAACAGCTTCAACAGCCAGTACATAATTTTAGTTCAATAATGACAGCTAGACTTATTATTTTTAATTTCAATTCATAGTCTTGTTTCTATTTGTAAAGTGCACACCTGCGCTTAGTGATATCTTGTATGAAATGTCTGGATATATAATTTAAAAATAGTAGAATAATGAGTATATATTTAGGGTGGCTTGGGATCATTTGGGGGACGTTCAAATAAGCCATTTTAATCTAGATTAATCTATATTAATTCTAAGATTACAGTGAGATTAATCTAGATTTTAAAAAATCTATGCCCATTTCTTAATAAGTGTAATAAGTGCATTTGGTCTAAGCAACACTATTTTTTAAAAAAAGTTTTTTTCCATCAAGTTATCTGAAGTCAAGGGTGTTCATGTGGTGAGTGTCTCCTCCTTCAGCAACAGCCTCAGCAGATCTGGGAAGACTTTGCACTAGATGCTGGAACATTCCTGTGAGAATCTGACTGCTTTGGGTCACAAGAGCATTTGCGAGATCAGGCACTGATGGTGAATGATTAGTTCTGGATTACAAACATCACTCCCACTCATCCCAAAGGTGATGGAACAACATCACTCCAGAAAATGAAGTTTCCTTATTCCAAAGGCAACGCTAGGGGGCTTTATATCAATCTTGTCGACACTTGGCATTGAACATGATAACCTTAGGCTCGCTTTTAATGTCAGTGCTTTTCCAGGCAGATTATAGAAGCTGTGTTTGTGTGTGCGCGCGCGCGCGCGCGTGTGTGTATAGCTGAATTGGAAGTTAAACTTGGTTGCAGAGTTTAGCGGTGGGTCAGAGCAGATGGGGGATATAAAAAGCAGTGTTCCTGAAAGGATGTGAGGAGGGTGAGCTCTGCAGTGAAAGCAGAGACAGGTAGAGGCTCATAAGCTCAAATCATCATCATCAGTAGCAGCTGCAGCAGCAGGAGAAGCGTCTCTGCTCCATCGCTTCGATCCCACCCATCGCTCCGAACACAAGCCCACCTTTACTCCTCCGTGAACTCCCACTGTACTCTCCTCTGGATCTGGAATAGACCTGGAAAAGAATGCCAATGACTTAAACAACTTTACTGCCTGATCGAAGAACACAGCATCAGACCTGTTCATGGTAAGAAACACGCTCGTTCTCTTTTCAGTACCGAACACGGGGGGCGTGTGTGCACGTACAGCTCAGCGTCCAGGGTCGTGCAAGTCACTCGTGTTTTTACAATTTAATTCACTCTTTTTGTATGATCGTGTCACTCTTCTCGTTAAATGTGCTGTATTAGTGGAAATATGATTTATTTAAAAACCTAAAAAGCACATTGAAGCACCTTAAACCAGCATTAAAACACGCACGACCCAAAACACATTAGTTTCATTTCCGTTGTCATTCATTGCAGAACTTCATGTGGAAGTCATTGTGCAGGTCAGTGTTTGAGAAGTGATACAGGAGAAATGATGAGGTGATGAGCACCATCAGTCCAGCGGTACACTCACTAATGAATATCTGTAGGGTTTGGTGTGTGTTTTAAAAGCTCTTCCCAGTACATGGCATTAGTCTGTGTAAACTGGTTTTAACTACGGGAAATGGAAGTGCTCTACACGTTGCAGGGGGAGACTGAGAATGATTTTTAAATGAAAACGAAATAACAGCCATATCTCAGCAACAACAATAGCGTTTTCTGCCCGGCAGATTGTTTTTTCATATGTGTATTTTAATTATGCTGTTTTATAAATGTTTGATGAGGCACTGATGAAAAAACTAATTAGTGAGGATTTCAAGCTGCTGGTGTGACACTGTAATATTTTTGTACTGTTAAACATTGTTTTATTTTTGTACTGTTAAAAAGTTCTCTCTCTACATATATGGACGTCACCGTCCCAGCTGTCACTATTAGAATTCATTTCTTAGGCACTTAGGAGCCTCTTTGAAGCTCTTCCTCTATTCAGCATTTTGCTTTCTGGTCAGGGCACCACCCCAGTGGTGTCTCATTTAAAATAGCCCTTATACAAAATTCATGTTATGTGATTCCTTACTGTAATGTAAGTTGCGGAAATTCATCCAACATTCCTCAGGCGCTCTGCAAATGAACAAAATGAAATAAAGTGGATTAATGGTTGCAAGATTTATGGATTTCGGAGCAGGAAATGAGTAAGGAACGGTAGTTACGGGAAACTAACTGAATTAAAACTGGTACGCTAGTTTCTGCCTTCACAAAATGATTCAGGGGATGTGTCAAAAAACAGGCACTTCATCATTACTGACAGAGTCAGATCATGTTAAACAGAAAGTTAGATTGCAGACTAGAAATTAACCTCAGCTTAGCCATGTCTCAAGAGTTGCTACTAAATCAGTTAGAAATAAAAAGACTAGGGTCGTCTAGGGCACCTAGACACTGTTTATCTTTGTTAAGGTGGTGTAAAAAACAGTGAGTAATCCTTATGTGCCCACACACAGAAGTTGGACTGTGAAGAAGCCAGTAAAAAATGCCATTTTCACATTGAAGGTATCTGAGTCTCACGGAATCACCGCTGCATTTAAAACTAGTAGGGATGCAGCGCGACACACTGTGATCTCAGTATGCCTCCTATAGTTCAGTGTGCAATTGCAGTATGCCTGAAATTTACAAAATTCACAGACAGCATGCATCTTGTACATCTTGTACATCTATAAAACATCTCTGGAGATTTTAGAAAATTCCCTGGAGTCTATTAGAACTCTCAACGCAAATGTGAGTCTCCAGTGTGACAAAGGTAAGCACTAGTGAGACTAAGAGAAGCAAATCTGAAGGGGCAGCACTGCTTTTAAATTTCTTATGAAGAATTTGGATTCAGTGTTCAATACGATGATGAGGGTAAGAGCAGCGTAAACAAAGCACAGACTGCAAGCATTGCTTTTCCAGTGCCAGCCACAAGAATGGAAACACTTCTAACATGACGTCTCATGTGTCACCATAACCAAGCCGTCTCCCTGGCAGGTGGAGCCTGAGGAAAGAGACTCTACTCATTAGTGAAAACACAGCAGCCTCTCGCTGCCTTCCAACAACAATTTCTGACAAATTCAGAAAAGCATAAAGAAATAACGAATGCAGTGGGAGTACTAGCCACAGATTTGCACTATTCGGTGTTTGCTGATTTTGTCACCTGATGAAAAAGTAAACAGCATTACAACGTTCCCTCATGCACACGTTTCAGCAGCAAGTGATTCATCAATTAAATTAAATCCAATCCGATCCAACTTTATTTGTTTAGCACTTTTCGTAAACACAACGGACCAAAGTGAAACAAGAGAAATCAAAACCGTACCACTGCCTAAATACCATACCATGGCCAAAAAACATGATAAATATCAGGCTGTGGTCCTGCTATAGCATTGTATCCCCAATAACAATTATTCTGCTTTATTATTTATGTAGCATGAAGATTACATAGTCACTGATCTATATTGACTGAGTTATCCCAAGGTTGCACTACCACACTCACTGCTTGAAAGACACTTTGATTCTTTTTTTAACACAAGAGTGGCATGACATCGAATATGGATGCTTTTTGCTCAGTGAACTTTGAAACCTTCTCAACCATCCATGTGGAAGCGTCTGTTTTGACCTAGGAGCTACATCACTGTTGTCACTGAAGCAGACAATTATTTGGTCTGTTCAGTTAATGGAAGCTGTGAAGACTGCATAGTGCTTCTATGTCAGGACTTGGGAACATCAAGAATCATGTTCAGTATGCTTATTTACAATTTAGGGGACCTTAGGGAGCAATGTTGGATTAAGCTGCAACTTGACGACACTTGAAATCCACTTGAGCTCTCTCTACAGCGTTTCTGAGGGCAGACCACACAGAAAATATAATAGCAAGGGCAAACTGGTGACCTTGCGGATGAGATGCTATGCCCTTAAGAAAGAGACTAAAATTATTCACGCCTAGAAAATAGCAAAAAAGACAAAACAATATACACATAAATGTGTGGTCAGGGAATCCCATTATGAGTAGGTTCAGTAGAAGCTGTAATACTGCAGAAAACATTTTAACAATCAGCTATAACATTAAAAATATTGTGTAGGTCTCCCTCATGCCACCAAAACAGCTCTGACCTGTAGAGGCATGGACCCCACAAGCCCTTTAAAGGTGCTGTGGTGGAGGTAGCTCAGTGGTTAGGATACTTGCCTCTGGACCAAGAGGTCATGGGTTTGAATCCTGCATTCAGCACTGGGTCCCTGAGCAAGACCCTTAACCCTGAGTTGCTCCAGGGGAAACTGTCCCCTGCAGTATGGAAGTCACTTGGACAAAAGTGTCTGCTGAATGCCGTAAATGTAAATCTGGCACCAATATGTTGACAATGCATTTTTTAAGTCCTTAAGTTTCTAGATGGGGCCTCCCTAAGTCAAACCAGTTGGTCTAGGATGCAGACTGAGACCTGGGGGATTTATTTGCTTCTCAAATAATATTAACATTTGTTTTTAGTGTGGCAGGGAACGTTTTCCTGCTGAAAGAGCTACTGCCATTAGGGAATACCACCGCCATAGAGGGATATACTTGGTCTGCAGTAATGTTTTGGTATGTTTCAAAGAAACTTCAACATGGATGCCAGAACCCAGAGTTTCCCAGTAAGACATTGCCCAGAGCATCGCACTGCCTCTGCTACCTTTTTTCTATAATGCCTCATGGTGTCATTTCCTTCTCAGTTACGTAACAGTAGTACATCTAGTGGGTAAAACACTTGCCTGTGAACCCAATGAATACAAAGTTGCAGGTTTGAACCCCCACTTTCTGTGTCCTTGAGCAAAACACTTAATAGCCAGTTGCTCCAGGTGAACTGTTCCTGTAACTAGTGATTATAAGTCCCTCTGGATAAGAGCATCAGCCAAATGGCCCCTTTACACATGCACTTGGCCATCCCTATGATGTAAAAGAAATTATGATTCAGTCCCTGTGCAGTAGTGCACTGTGTGTTAAGACAGAACATTTCAATCATAATCAACTTTTCCATTTGTGCTACACCAAACCAGACAGATGACAGGTTACCATTCACTCCCTGTTACCTGTTCACAAGTTGTCACAATTAACCACTGCATACTGGGAAAGCCACACTAGACCTGCCATTTTGGAGATGCTCTGACTCAGTCGCCTAGCCATCACAATATGGCCCTTTAGATCCTTACACTTGCTCATTTTCACTGATTCCAGCAGATCAGTTCTAAGAATTCACTGTTCACTTGCTGCCTTATATATCTTACCCCTTGACAGGTGCCACAGTAACAAGATAATACATTTTATTCACTTCACCTGTCAGTGGTTTTAATGAATGATCTGTGTATACGACCTGTGATGACAAGGCTTGCTGGATAGCTCCCCTAACTGCTGGCTCACAGTCCGTCAGCTGTCACTCTAGCTCACCAACCACTTTCATTAATGAAGGGGACCCAGATACTGGGTACTGTCATGGAAAATCACATATGTCCTTTTGTAACCATATATATTGTAAGGAGAAAATCAGTATATTCAGTAATATGATTTTTATTTTAGATGATTCCTGATGATAGGGCAAAGAACATGATTTTCTTAGAATTGTTATTTTGTATCACTGTAACACTGGTTTCCCTGTTAAAGTGCTGAGGGTTCTTAAGATTATCTAAATTTGTCTGGGATTAAGTGACACAGCTCAAGGTTGACTACAGGGGTCTGTCATTTGTAGGGACTAACGTGGTGCTTCTTGGGCGCACATCGGGGTGATAAGAGGAGTTTATTGCGGGTCTCAACCTTGTGCGATAAGTTGTTTTCTGTGTATAAATATTGGCATTAAAGGATGTGATGTTCAGAGAGCTACCTATGTTGGGACTGCCCCAACACACTGGGAAAACTCTCTTCCTCTGCAGACGAAATAAGTCTTTTGTTTTGAGCGAAGAACTTTGTCTGTTTGCTGATTGTCGGCCCCCAAGATAGAACAGTAACTTTTTTCAGAGCTCTCTTGTCAAGCCCATCTATAGGGATACCACAGTCTGGCAGTCCAAGTAAAGCCCCTATTTTGACAGAGCAGTTGCATTTCTAAATTCTGTGTAGCATTTCCAGGGTGAGGAGAAACGAAGGGAAGGTGGAAAGCATCATCTGATTTAGCCAGTTGAGATTGAAATGTCCTCACTTGTGTTCCATTGACGTCTTTTGACTAACTTAGATTGCAGACAAATTCCAAGCCGTCTTGCAATGAATTTTCCAGCTGACATGGTTGATATGGGTGGCACCTGTTACTGTTTAGGATGTTTCAAAACATTTTAGCATTCACTTCAAATGTTATGTGGTCATATGCATTCTTACCACCTGTTAGGTGGTTTGAGTGATCAGATTACAATGCAATTCCAAGATACACTTCTCCCTGGTCATGCTTGTACTTAGTACCGGCTCCTTAGGCCATCAGATGAGCCAACATGCATGTCAATGCTAAGTAGGGTGTGAAATATAGAAGTCTCAAAAGTAAAATTAACGTGAGCCCCTTCAAAAGTCTTAGAAAGTGTGAGCAATGTGAAGTGGTGGAAATTGCTTGAGCTCTAAGGTTGTTTTTTGTCACCCTCCCCAACAAATATTCTCCCTGTCAAAAATTTTGATTTCATTTGACCCAACGCCCCCTACCATTCACAAACAAAACAGTTTTTTCCGTTGCCAGAAGGATGGTCGGAGAAGAGATGGCAGGGAAGTGTGGTTGTGCCATGGAATGGGAGAGATTTGGCTGTCAGACCCTTTCTACTGGATACAGAGAGTTCTTGGAAGGCACATCTGTGGACATCTTCTGTTTTTGCAGGGCACGTGCGTCACATTTGTCAATGCATGACTTCACTGGGGCAAAATCTTGACCTCTGTTCAGGTGCACAAGGAGCTCACACTGTGTTCTGCATTGCCACTGGCAGTCAGTGAGGACAAAATAGAAACCTACTTTCAGAAAAACAACTTTCAGTCTCTACTGCATGTGTATAGACATGCTTTTTATAGTCATTTATATCTTTAATAACGACTGGAAATGTCTTTAACCTTTTAGCTTGTTCCTTTTCTGTCCACTGCTTCCTTATGTTTTTCTATGTACAATACAATTTACAGTATGTTTTTTAGGTCTTTCCTGGTGTTTATTTAGCCATTTTGGGTGGGTATAAAATCCATTCATGTGATGTGCACTGTAAACTCTGATGTTCACTTTGTGCCATTTTGATATAAATAGCTTCGCACACAGTCTTGTACGAGGTCAAGAGATCAGCCCGGATGGAACGGAAGATTCAAAATAAGATTTCTTCTTTGTACGTTGTATTTCTTCATGATACAACTGAGCTCGGCTGAACATCAATATGAGATTTTGACCACTTGCTCTTCTTCATAAATGCAACTTTTCAGAAAGAATCTTCCTCTAATCTTAGCCCGATCCCAATTTAAGATCTTAAAGCGCTTTCTTTTCTCTCTCTGCACTGATCTTTATTTGTCTCAAATAATCAGATCTTTAGAGAAACCTCAAGATCCAAACGAAATCTGGTTTGGCTTATAGATGACCCTGTACAACATCTGAAATTAGTCTTAGTGATCAAATTCAAGTCTGTGTGTTTCATCTGTTATGTGAGATACCTATGAGAGTAGCTAAAGAACTTACGTCTTAAGTTGATTTTTTCTTTCGCTCCTTATTTCTCCCAAGGGGGAGGGGAGGGTTTAGGAGAAACAAGCCAGACTTCAATAAGATGATTTATTTCTGATGAGACAAAGACAAGGCTGTTGTGAACAGTGAAATCTTACTCTGGGAAGAGACGCTTACAATGAGGACGAAGTATAGAAAAGAAAAAAAGGAAGAAAGAGATATAGTTGGCAATTGTCTCAGTAATTTACAGCTGGGCTGCTTGGACCAGTGGTTGATTGTCATGGCTGGTGTGGTTTTATCAAATGGGAGAAAGAGCATTTTTGAGATTTCTGTGTGTTAGCTGATGGAGATAAATACCTCCTGTCCCTCCTCCACACCTCCTTCTGGACCTCGCACTTAGCTGTTTGATGGATGAAAAAGTGGACTGACAGGAAACCTTTTATGTCAGCATTTAACCACCCTTGCCTGCAAAGCTATGTTTAAAAGAAAAGGGTGAGGGAAAATACAAATAAAAACAAAAGAACTGAAGACACAAAAAAGAGCGACAGTCAATACAGTTTACTGAGGATGACTTAAAAGTGTGAGTACAGCCAGATCGGTTAATACATATTATAGGTTAATCTTAGTTCTATCAAAATGGTTACTAAGAGTGAGACAGAAAAGCAGAGGTTTACTCCTGAGGTGCTTCGTCCTGGAGGGCCAAAGATCAGAGCAGTTTGTTGATTTATTGCTCTAAACAGCCTACTAAACCTGGTAATTAACATCTGAGTTTAATTGGATGCATTTGAGCAGGGAAATCACCAAACTGTGTATAAGATTATCCTTCCAGCACAGAGGATGCCCACCCCTGGGGGTTAGAATTAGGCACTGAGAAACTGAGACTTCTTCGTGTCTTTGTGCACTGATAGACTGGAGGAGGTAGGGACAGCGGGCCAGTATGGAGTGCTCGTGGAAAACAGTACTGCTGTTGGTGTGTGCGTCTCTGGGGGTGCAGTACACTGCCATCCGCTCCCTCCAGGACCTGTTCCCTGCGCCCTGCCAGGACTCCGGACACTGCCAAGGACGCCTGGGAAAAGGTGAGTCACAGAAAAAGAACTGTGTGTCTAACAGTAAAACTAAGCTTTCTGGGGGAAAGGTGCTGTACTTCTGTGTACTGCAATAAAGAGGTAACAAATATTGAACAGATTTACACCAACAGAGAATAAGTACTGCATGAAAGTACTCCTATTGGGTTGGAAAGAATAGTTGGAGGATTTCTCTGTCACAGATTCATAACAATAATAACAATTACAGTGATAAAATAACAGTGATCTGGTTTTAGAAATCCAGGGTGTTGGAGTCCAGTTCATCAGCAAACCATGAAGACCTTCAAGAATAAATGATGAGAGTTGTTGATCTCTGAAGTGGCCCTGTTTGATTGCCATTCTATAAATGATCACTCTTAGATTACAGTGAGGGGTAACAATGTATTTAATGAACCCCCGGTGTATATTTATACTTCACACACATAACTTACCACACATACTGCCTTTAGACATACTTATGAATAAGAACAAAATATGTAATTATAAGCATAAACAGCTGATAGTGAAAATGGGATTCAGACAGTATGTTAAAATATACATACATGTTATGGTTACAAAATGAAAACAAATCACAAAAAAATGCTGCTGTCCATACAAAAGATATATACAAAAGACAAAACATGGATCCTACAGTTCTCAGAGACATTCTCAAGCAGCACTCAAACTGATAAAACAAAGCATTCTCGAATATACTTCTCTGTGCAACTGGAGAACAATCAACAATGATCTGCCACACAGTCATCGTCGTACCTACACCCCATCTAAAATGTGCACACAGGCAATTAGGCAGATCAGAACGTCACTGCAACTGGGGCATTACAGGTCACCGAAGTAAATATGAATGTAGCAGAATATATTAGAGCATATTTAAGCTAATTCGTGAAGTAAGGGGAGAGGATGGGTATCCTAGCTTGAGTCGGAAGAGTTTGAAATTGCAAGTGCAACCGAAGGACTTTGGTTATCTCAGGAAACTGAAGATGATTCGGGAAAAGGAATAGACCACAGTGCTGAAAAAAACAAATGACTTCTTACCGTAGATGTCTATAAGGTGTTGTTGCCAACGTACTTTTCCACTGTCTGAATACTTTTCCCTATCATTGTCATTTTTAAACCTTATAGGGTAGGAGCTCATACACTATATGATTAAAGGTATTGGGACACCTGACCATTACACCAACAGGAACTTTAATGACATTGCATTCAAATACATAGACTTTAATATGGAGTTGGTCCCCTGCTTTGCATCCATAACAGCTTCCACTCTTCTTGGAAGGCTTTCCACAAGATTTTAGAATTTGTGTTCATTCATTGATACTGATACTGGACAAGTAAGCCTAACTCAGTATCTCCGCTCCAGTTCATCCCAATAGAGTTAAGGTCGGTTAAGTTAAGATTGCCCCTCACTGAAAGTAAGGGGGCCTAGCCTAAATGCTAAAAATACATGCATGTCCCAATACTTTTGTCCATGTAATGTTCTTTTCTGTAAATATAAGTACAAAGTCAAAGAAAATGATGTGTATAAATGTGAACTTGATGTAAGCAGTGGAAGTTTCTTAAGTAACGAACCATAAAATTGTCCATAACTGGATATTCAGTGTGTGTCTACCAGTAGAGGGCAGCCATATCTCCTCCTAAATTAATCCAGCATTACTGATGTGCTGTAAACATGTCATCACCACTTCGGCTTCACAATGGTATTGTATATTAAGTGCCTCTTTTGCATATCAACCTTACTCTACCACAACACAGTTTGAGGGATTTTTAGGGTACTGCTTGAAATCATCTTAAAGCATCCTGCTAAGGTCTTGCCCGGCTAATATCACACGGTTCTAAACTTGGTTTATTTATTAGGAATGTAATTAACAGTAGTCAGCTGGGGGAGAGCTGATAAATACAGCTAGGAATTCCCTCCTTATCTCAGATAACACAGGAGAGAGAAAGATGTAATATCAGTAATTTATTTCACAGTCATCTCATTTATCTGCAGTAATCTGCTCTCATATAGCAGCTGTTTGCACTTTCAGCAAGCGCTTCTTCGCATACCCTAATGTCCCATGCGCAATCAACTCCTCATCAGTTGTAATTATACGTTATCATTCTCTGTGCTATATTTAGAGATTATTCCTAAAGAACAGTCAAATGTCCTGCATCTTCATGCAACCATCAAGGACTTAATTGTTCTCCACAACTGTCAAAAAGGCCTGAACAGTATTGCTTTTAATAAAAGTGACTGGACTAGGAAAAAAATGCATGTCCTGTTTCAGTTCATGCTGTAGATTTGATCTGAATAGTCAATTAAATAGGAGCAAATGGATGTTTTTAGTGTTTTATACTGTATGCTCTGAGTCATGTGTCCCAGCTGCGCCTTAAATTCATAATATCTGACTTTTTTTCATTATCTGTATCCAGATCACAGATGGAAATTTTCCTGCGATGACAGCTCTGCACCTGCGGAGCGTAGCACTGTTCGGAAGCACATCCTTCTTTTTGCACAAACCCGCAGTGGCTCCTCCTTTACAGGCCAGCTGTTTAACCAGCATCCTGAGATATTCTACGTGTTTGAGCCTCTTTACCATGTCCAGCAGACATTCACAAACTCTAGCAGCCGTCTCCGGAGAGCCCTGGACAGCCGGGCTCTGCTTGGTGCCTACAGGGACCTCCTCCTCAACCTCTACACCTGTGACCTCACTTTCCTGGAGAACTACATCCGGCCTGAGCCACAGGACCACATGACAGCCTCCTTCTTCCGGCGGAGCTCCAGCCGCGCTCTGTGCTCACCACCTGTCTGCCAGGATGGTGATGAAGAGATTCAGGGAGGGAAACCGGATGAGACCTGGTGTCCCAAAAAGTGCCGGGTCCTAAATCTCACCATGGCCTCATTGGCGTGCCAGGATCGAAGCCATGTGGCCATAAAAACAGTGCGGATCCCTCAGGTGGGTGATTTGCGCACCCTGTCAGAGGACCCACGTCTGGATTTGAGAATTATCCACCTGGTTAGAGATCCCAGAGCAATCTTGGCATCACGCATGACTGCCTTTGCCGATCAGTTCAGGGCCTGGAAGATCTGGAACGCCACAGATCGGCAACCACGTTATGTAGACCTGACACAGATCACCAGAACATGCCGGGATATGGAGTACTCTGTGGAGACTGGTGTGCAGAGACCAATATGGCTGAGGGGACGTTATCTGCTGGTGCGCTATGAGGATCTTGCACTAAACCCTGAAGACAAGGTCAAGGAGATATACAGATTCCTGGGCTTGGATATAGACAATCGAGTCCTCACATGGATTTCCCAAAACACTAATGCCACCGCCTCATCGTCCGCTGAGTGGAATTACAAGTACTCCACCAGTAGAGACTCCAAAGCCGCAGCCCACAGCTGGAGGCTGCGTCTGGGCTTTGACATTGTTAAGACAGTGCAGAGTCTATGTAACACTACCTTTGCCTTATTGGGCTACAAGCTGGTACAGTCTGAGGCAGAGCTGAGGAACCTGACAAACAGTTTAGTAGAGCCCAGAACATTTTAGAAACTTTTTTACAAACTGTTTCGTCTGAAACAATTTCTCATCAATGTTTAAAATATCTTTCATTCTTGATAATCTTTTTCAAATCATTAAGTATAATTTAATGTCCTCATCTTCACATGCCTAATCCGTGTCTTTGAGGGAGAAAAAAGAGAGAAGGATTAAATTTGTGCACTACTGCTCAAAAGCTTGGAATCACTCAATAATAATATTTGCTTTCTTTTGTTTATTGGTAACTTATACAATATACAGTGCCTGACAAAAGTCACTTGGAATCAGAAATGGCTTATAAGAAAGCCCTCTAGATTATGCTTATTTTACCAATATAAAGTCACGGTGCCTTGGAAAAAAGAATTAATAATGTGTATGACGTCCATGAGCTTGGAGCACTGCAGCCATACGTCTTGGCAATGACTGAAATAACTTGTTGATGAAATCATCTGGAATGGCAAAGGAAGCAGTCTTGCAGGACTCCCAGAGTTCTTTGAGATTCTTTGGTTTCATCTTCCAAGCCTCCTCCTTCATCTCACCCCAGACTTTATGGACTTTAACAAGGTGTGAACATCAGGACACTTTTTGACTTGTTTCATTTTGCACCCAGCTATTAATGTGAAAGCCATTGGCATTAAATTGATTGAACAATTGATTTATTAGAAATTATTAGAAATTGATTTATTACTTTATTTCTATAACTTTATAGAAATAAAGTTATTTGCCTTTTAAGTTACTATGTCCTCATGTGACAGGACTTTTGTCAGTGACTGGTACCTTTATTAGCCAGAAATGCCACAAATGCTACAGGAGACCCCTTGGATTCTGGGTGAATCTTGGGTCTATGCGGATTCCAACAAGTCTCTTGCAGTATTTGCGGCAAAAAGTCCATAACACCTGCATTATTGAGCATTTCTGGGGTGAAAGACGAAACCAAAGAATCTCAACAAACTCTGGGAGTCCTGCAAGACTGCTTCCTTTGCCACTCCAGTTATTTTAGTCATTGCCAAGATGTAAGGATGCGGTGCTCCAAGCTCATGGAAGTCATACACATTATCAATTCCTTTTTCCAAGGCAACATGACTTAATGTTCTGATGTTATTGTTGCATGTTTGTTTTCTAAATAAAGTAAATGTATAATTTCTATATCATTGTTGTATATGACAAGACTTTCGTCTACTCAAAATTGGATGTTTCTGTCCTAATTAAATGATACAACTCAATGAACGATGCAAAACTTTATTTTGGGATAATAAGCATAATCTAGAGGGCTTTGCCTTTCTTATAAGCCATTTCTGATTCCAACTGATTAACTACAAATCAAGTTATCTGTTGTTCCTGCAACTTGGTTAAGTGCCAAGACTTTTGTCATGCACTTTATTTTATTATTATGACGTTCCACATTTCTTCAATAGTTCACTTTCGCAATCACGTTTATTTCAGAATGTGATGCAGTCAGGCTCAGGTAAATTCATGTAGATAATAAAAATCAGATAATACATTTATAACAATGTGTCTCACAAAAAACATACATTATAACTTCTGACAATGCTATAACACCTTTAAAGGGCAGCAGTCAGTAATGTTTGTTTAGTTGAGCAACAGCTGTGCCTGTCTTTATCTGGGCGCTACTGAGTATTGACAGACACTTTAGGCTTGTATTGTAAAGTTGCAAACAAACAAAAATGTCTTTTCAATTGTTATTCATGTTTTATATAGCAATTATACAGTTAATGTTGTTGCTCATGACAGGTCTATGTACACGTGACACTATGTGGATGGAATACTACATAGATGCAATATAATGTAATACTGTAAGCTAGACACCAAAAGATATTTTAAGACATTTTATTTAAAATTCAGTAGTAATGTTAACGTCCACTACTATCCAGTGATAAATAATATACTGTTATTCTCTATTTATAGTAATTTGTTGATAAACTGCTCGCTCATTTTATTATAACTTAATTCCTCTTATCATACAGTTTTCTCAATCATCTACAAAAATCCAAACATTTGAACTGTAGTGTATGTTACCGTCACTTTGAAGCAGGACAAACAGAATGAACCACTGTCACAATCCAGTGCAAATCATGCACGTAGTATGACTTTTTGGTGTTCACTAAATATTACCCAGTAGTTTCTGTGTCTTTAATATGTCAGAGTGTCTGATGATAATCATAAACAGCTGGTTGGAGGTGTGTTGCTGTTTCTGTTGGCTCTCTTGTAAAGAATTCAGTGAGAATGTAGGTATCACGCCCATAACCATTAATATATGAATCACACTCTCTTGCTTTTTCAAGAATGCTGGAATTAAATACTGAAAGATCAGTGCCTCGCCTCAGGAAGTCTCAAGAACAGAGGACACATGTTTTGGAAAAACAAATGTAATTTTCTTCTTGTAGACCAATGCCTTTGACTTAACTGCTTCAGTGCAGTCCTACACAGAAAAACACAGTAGTGGTTTGTGCACAATATTGTTTTTATTTCATGCATATTTAATATGTATATCTATTAAATGGTAAAATATTAATATTGGGATATTGATTCACTTTTTTTTTTTTTTTTGCTGCTGTGCAGATTGCAGGAGCGCTCTGTTCTCCTTGCTTTTGACGTGTCACTGTTGTTATGCTGAGGCTGGAAGTATTGGTAAGTGCTGACCATCATTTCAACTTCGATGCAGCAGAAGGCCAGCGTCAGCACAAAAATACACATCAGAGAGCGAGATTAGCAGGAGATAATGTCGATGGCTCACAACCTTTTTGAAGTTCTTGTCAGTTGCTTTGGATTCTGAGCAGAAAAAAATATTTTACCATCTGCCACATTATTTGACATGCAGCTAAAAGTTATTTTTTGAACATGACCTGTTTTATCTAATTATGCTGCAGTCACTAAGCACTGACAGTCTGAGGAGAATAGCTATTAACTGACCACATTAATGTGTAACTAAAAATCCTCCTTAAGCTTTAGTTTTTCTGAACACTAAATACAATTTCTGCATATATACTCTGTGGACAAAAGTATTGGGACTCACCTCTTAATTACTGAATTCAGGTGGCCCCTTAATTCCTTAATGCTTCAGCATACCAAGACATTTTGGACAATGCCATGCTTTTTTGGGAAGAACCTTTTCTATTCATTCATGACTGTGCCCCAGTACACAAAGCAAGCTCCATAAAGACATGGTTGGATGTGTTTGGTGTGGAAGAACTTAACTGACCGCACTGAAACCTGACCTCAACCCAATCAAGCACCTTTGGGGTGAACTGCAGAAGAGATTTTGAGCCAGGCCTTCTCATCCAACATCAGTGCCTGACCTAAAAATGAGGGGGCAACTCCATATTAAAGGCTATGTATTTGAATGCAGTGTTATTCAACTCCCTGTTAGAGTAATGATCATGCATCCCAATACATTTGTCCATATAGTGTAGTCACATCGTCACACCTAATATCCCTCAAATCCAGGGTCGGACTGACCATCTGGCATATTGGGCATTTTCCGGGTGGGCCAACGTGCTATTTGGGCCGACCGTTTATTCATTTAAGTATTCATTTATTGTTCTCACTGGCTCTTGCACCTGTCTGAACCTGTACTCAACCAGAGGTACATCACTGTAACTCTGGTTGTTGTGATCATAAGAGCTGCATCAACTTTAAAAACATGTGTCTAGTCATGCGCACATAAATGTAACAATGAGTACTGTGTGTGTGTGCTTGTAGGTCTACATGTTTGAGTGTGTGTGTGTATGTCCATAGATGTATGTAAGTGTGTGGTAGGGCAAAAATAAAGTCGAGTCGACAAGTCGTTTGATGATGTCATCACACAGACGCAGCGGAAGTGTCCAACAATGAGCAACTTTAATTAAAGTTCTCTATAACATTAATAGTCAACATGACAATTACACAAAACAAAACAATGGCTGATAGCTTGAATTTTCTTGTTAATTTAAGTGCAGAAAGTGGGAACAGCTTAGTGCTAACATTATCCAAGTTAACTAGCTGATGCTGTTTCAAATGGCCATGCATAATGCCAGTGCTTTTATTGTACTTTAGCAGCGACTTGCAGATTGTGCAGGTCACCGTGCTGTTTGTGTGGTCTAGAGTGAAGTGTTTTTACTCACATGTGATGTGTGTCTGTCACCTACTGCCTCTGCTGCCATGTCTCAGAATCAGAAACAGAAAACTTTATTCATTCTGGAAGAAATTGCTTATTGCTCTTGTTGTTGTGGTCTTGTGTTTAGATTCTCCTCCACACGCCAACATTACCGCCTTTTTTATGAAATGACTATAATAATTGGTTAAGCCTATCAGAGGCAGAGATTGCATTGTGTACACAGAGAGAGAGAGAAAAAATGCCCTAGTGTGTGGAAAGGTGGGGACAGGAGTGCATACACATGTATACATGTATACAAAGTGCATGCAAATGTCATTGTTGGCCTATCATTTCAAGGAATTGGACTCATGACTGGAGTCGTATTGATAGTAGTATTGATAGTAACATAAACCTAATTCATTTTACCAGTCTTCTTTCTCTTGGTTTGGCTGACAGCATAAACATTTTGTTTACTGGATCAGGTTTAATCCCCTGCATACAAACAAACATCTTTTCTATAAACAAAGTGGGCAGTCTGATGAAGACACACACAGGTACACTGGCACTTCTGTATTGCCACAGGATTTGAATCCTTTAGCACAACCTGTTACAATACAAAACAAAAAAAAGAGTTTTATAATAAAAACAAGTACATAGAAATATATAATTCAATGGTAGTCTTTAACCGTTCACAGTAATTATATGATTCAGAAACAGGAATCTGTTTCTTATGAACCTGAACTGAACTGAACCTGCAGGATGACTTTCCCTTACAAGGGTTTTGGCTTTTGACTTTTTTTCACTCAGACTTAACAGCCTCCTCTCCTGACTCCTTGTTTGAAACCGAGATTAACATTGGGGTTAGCATAGTACAATGCAACCAATGTAATGCAATATTTACCAATATAGAAAGTATTTGTTGGACTATATTAGTCTTGACACAGCGTCTGCTGCCACTTCTGATTAATCTCTCTGGGCTTCTTTGATCGGCTCCATCACCTAGTGTGGGTGGGGGCCACGGTTCCGTCCAGCTTTGGTCTTT
>JBBPDB010000019.1:12273397-12302595 GCA_037974465.1 Brachypetersius altus
CAAACACAACCTTATATACACAGAAAATCAAGACGAAAAACACAGGGCAGGTGAAAACAAAGGAGACACGTGACACAGGAACCTGAACGTCAAAATAAGGGTACAGAACATGAAACAAAAGGCAAGAAACAGAAAACAGTGGCCTCTAGCGGCCACCGACTGTGACAGAACCAGGAGTTATCACTACAACTACAAGCTTTATTAATCAAACTGACCAGTGAATCTAAAAATAATTCATGTGTTAAATTTTTAAAAAATCTGGGTAATATTTTTTTCTTAAATGAAACAACATACAAAAATACATTTTGGCCCAAAATCTTTAGACTATTGTAGAACAGTGTCTCTCTCAGGCACACATCAATGCATTAGTAACATTTTCCTGTAAAACCTGTGGTGAAGATTTTAAAGACAAAGTAAAGTAAAGTAAAACTGCAACTGTTCCTAACACCGACTCAGCAAGTTTCTCTAGAATGCACATTTCACGCCAAACCAGTTTGACTTTGTTGACATGTTAACCCTTTAATTATGCATCACTTTAGATGTTCAAAAACAATCCCTTTAAAGTAGCTTGGGCTGTCATTCGCAATTACCAAAACTCGGGTGAAGGTGCAGCACTGTCAGTTTTAACCACCATCTACACTTACAGTGCTTTTTATTATCCTAAATGTATAGACACTAAACTAAACTAAAGGGTTTGTAATTACTGCATTAATGACAACAGGTACCCGAGACTTAAAAGTCAATATGTCAATTGTCTGTCTTAAAAACAGCTCAGATTTAAGCTGTTTTCAGGTAAGAAACAGTTGTGGAATTCTTAAGCACTGATGTACGTCGCTCTGGATAAGAGCGTCAGCTAAATGCTGTAAATGTAAATGTAAATGTCATGAAGGTCTTGGGTGGGTTTATATTTTCAGCAGGTTTTAAATATTGATTCCAAACAGCCCGGTCTGTGTGTTTGGCCACATGTCTGCTTACAGTAAAGTACAGTTCGCTCCTGCCTCAATTCTGCTCATGAAATACTGTGATCATTAAGCCAAGCCGCTCTTCTAATTCATCTCATCCTCCGCTCCACATATGGTGGTGACCGAGCGGCGGATTGGCCTTCAGTGTTCAATAAGTTCTGCCCATTTGCAGTTAATGGAACAGCAAGGGCTCTTAAGAAACTGGCTAGCTCCTTCATGTCTTCTCTGCAGGACGCTGGCCGACGGGCAGCATCGCTCCAGCACACCCTCCGTGGATGAGAACTTTTCTTGGCTTCTCTGACGTTCATCCTGAACTCTAAGCACAGCAATAATAAACCTTTCGCTTTTCCTTCTTTAGGCCTCGGTGGCGTCTTTAACCGCAGCGGTTCGCTGCCAAAACGTTTCAGCACATATGAGGGGTCATTCTTTATCAATACGTGGCCACATTAAAGCTTGAGTTTAATTTAAAGATGAAAGTCAGACCCATTTAATCCCATTGCTATCAGAACTCAAACCTTTGAGGTGTTTAAAGTCAGCCTGAAATTATAACTGACCTTGTTGACCTTGTATGATCCCTACTAAAGCACTAATAAGCACAATTCATCAGATCATATTCATTTGCTTCTGCACATTTTTGATGACCATGCACCAACGGCTAAATATCATTAACCAACTGTAGGGATGCAAAAAGGTTATCTCAATAGACTAATGTGAATCTGATCATTAAATATGAGCCAATCAGCTGCGAAATATGAAGAGAACCCACCAAAAAATGAGCATGAATACAGAATTAGAATTAGACTTATGGTGTAAGAAATACACATTGTTTCTGTACTGTATTGTTCTTCTGTATTGTTTCTAAAATAAAATGAAATATCTTGTGATTTTGTGATTAAACTCTCTTTACAGCATGAGTGCATTACGTGGTTTTGCAGTTTGTACTGTGAGTTGTGTGTTATAGAAGTGGCTTTTTTGACAACACACACATATTGGATTAAGTCAGCCTCTATAAAGGTTAATGAAGCCTTATGTCAGTTGTCATGATTGTTTTCTGCAGGGTTCGGGAAGCATAACGACTACTGAAAATACTCCAATACTGCACTTCTCTTTGAGCTTTCAGTCATTGTCGGGCTTTCTCCTTTGCTACCTGCTCACACACAGACCACCCTGTAGGAAATCTGCTGCCCCCCTACAGGTCAGCTGGTGAACTCACTTTGAAAATGTAAACGAAACACTGACAAATAGTTGTTTCAGTTCTGTAAATAACAATATCATGTTTCACCTCTTCCTCCCGGAGTGGAGAGAAAACATTCAGCTGGCTCAGAGCCCCTCCCTCCTCACAAATACGCCACGGTCTAAAATGGCCAAAATATGCTGTTCAGTCTCGACATGATCTCAGTCAACAGTTACAGCTGATACTGGTGATGTTAAGGAGTGCACTTTAAAAGACATAGGATAGTAAAGCGTCATCTTCGCATCCTAGCTGCATGGGCTCCCAGTCTTTGTTAATGCAGAACCTGTCCTTCCCACCCAGAGGGACACTTTGATGAACACGGAGCTTAGTGTTGGAGATAAATGTACCTACAGCTTTTGCAAGAGGCTGCTTTGAGATTCATTATGTCTTTGCAGGGTAAAAAAATAACTGGGCAGTGAAGGTCAGGAGCTTCAGGCCCTTCTTCTCTGTGTGGTCAGTCTTTTGGTGCTATCGGACGTATGCATTGCCTTTCAACACACTCTCTGGAGACATTTTCCAGATTCTTTTGCCTGTGGGGGCTGAATCAAGTACTGCCACGTTTAGTGTTCAATCCTGTTTACTGTGATATTATTTTTTCTCGATACTGACTACTGCTATTTTTGACAGAGTACTGTTAGTTCTAGTTAGATATCTATTTATTTATCACATTCAGATAATCTTAGAAACTGGTCTTGTTCAGTACAGAAGATTTTAAACTTGGTCTCCTTCAATACTGGTATCACACTAATTGTTATTTGCTGTATGTGTGTATATATATATATGAAACTGAAAAAAGTGAAAGTGACCATTTGTCATACCTGAACACACCACAGCACACAGTGTGAACAGCACGAAATACTTCCTCTGCATTTAACCCATTCACCAAGTGAAGCAGGGGGCATACTTAAATGACACTTTGCATATATTTACAAAACATTTTGATATGAGCATCCTATTAAATTATAATAGACAATTCAGAAACCTGCTATTACAATAAATAATAATATGAGTAAGAAATGAAACATTTCTATGTGGGGGTGAGTGGTGGGGTTAGTAGACACCCATGAGGTTAAAAAGAAACTGGGCCTGAATTACTCATTAGTTTCATTCTAAAATGTAAATGTATGTTGTTTATTGAAGAACATTGTGTACTATATACAGTAAAATAGATAAGTATGTTATTATTGGTGGGGGAGGCACAGCTGTAAAACAGTTACAGCTAGCTTTTGATAGCTTAGTTTCAGAAAGCTAGCTAATAGTAGAGTTTGAAAAAAATGTATTTATAAAAAACTCCAAGACAGCATGCATTTCAATTTTTTTTAAATGATGGTGTCCTATTTCAACATTTTAACACAATTTCATTTCATTACAAAATATATTGTAATGAAACAATAAGAGTTTTCAACTTTTTGACCTTCAGTCACTATTGTTGTGCTGGCGATGACTGTGGCTGCACTCATTGCCACACCCACTTTTATGACATCACCCCCTATGCCTTTTTCTTTCTCATCAGATGCCTTTTCAGAAAAACACTGGTTTGGGTTTATATTTGTACTCACATTTAAATATATTAACTGCAAAATGTAATTCTTTGCCAGGTACCCCAATATAATAATAAACACCCTATAAAGGCTGCTGATGTTCTGGTGCTTGGGTAGTTCCCTCTACAATCAGAAGGTTGTGGGTTTGAATCGCAGGTGGCACCTTTGAGCAAGGTATCATCCCCACACACTGCTTGCTGAGCGTCATTGCCAGTAACCCAGGGCTTCACTCAAGTGAACTGGTTAAATGCAGAGGACTTAAGCAATTTACGCAGGTACCAATACAGTATGATATTCTTTTTAAAAATAACATTTACTGAATCTTCCCACAATTGTACATATATACATTTTAGCCACATTTTCTGATTAAAATGTGTATTTGGATTTGAAATGAAAATAAGCATTAAAAGGAGAGAGTGAATAAAAAAGGTGAAAATCCTGCACTTAACTCACATCATATTTTGGTGCTTTGCCAGTGGTGTGATCAGTACCAAAACGAATTGGAGATGAGACGTGGCGAAGGAAAGGATGAACTCACATCTTGCCCACATTCACCATTTCAGATGTTCAGCAGCTTACACCTCAGCACTTCTTACAACACTGTTTTTCAAAACAGTCATTTTCCAGTGCTGCTCAAAGCAGTTCCAGTCATGGATTTCAAACAGACACGGGATTACATTGTTAAAGATTTTGGCACGTGAATCCTAACCAGAAGCTAAACCAGAGCAGTGTGTTTGTTTGGTCAGTGTGTTTTACTTGTGTATCCAGCTGTAGCATTATGGTCCAAGCATGTGACCCTTCTCCACCACAAGCAGTCCATCTGTCAGTGTCAGAATAATCAAATTCTATAAACATAATCACAGCAGTCTGTTATGATGGACTCTGAATGATTTCCCCTCTGGGAAAAAAAGGTTTCATATAGGCTCCTACATCTCTGACAATTCAGTCAAACCCAGATAGAGTGGAGAGCCACGAGGCAAATGTGGGCGATTGATGTCAACCTGTCGGTGAACATCATTGTGGTGCTGCCTGATAATGAACAGGATTCTGATTACTGAGCCCATTTGTCAAACAATCCAGCTATAGTTCCATTAAATGCAATAAAAAGTGACAGATCATTGATATCAGACATGGTCTGGCATGATGCAATATAAGCTGCCAGTGTTCTTTGTAGATATGTTCTTTTGAAGTGGCCTAGGATATTTTAGGTTGCAGGAATAAAGGGGTATAATGTAGCATCTATATTAAAGTTATCTGTATTAGTGAATTACTAATCAGCCAACTATGTAGTGAAACTGTCCATTTTCATACACATTCTAAGGAGGGTATCTACCGTTTGATTAGGATTCCTTTACATGCTGAAAAAGTCTCCACAGCATGAGGCCTTTATCTTGGCCCACTGTTAAAACATCACAGCTAATTGTAAGAGCCTATTAAATGGTGCATATAGCCAATTACATGAATATTTATATATTTTTCATAACCATGGCTTCTTAAAAGAAGTGTGTAATTCAGAGAGAGTTCAGTTTGTACTTTCTCTGGCTATAACACAATGTATACACCATAATACCCTGCCTTGTCCATCAAAAATCACAGAAAACCCAGCAACTAATTAGACCGCACTCTTGCCCAGACTCGAAACTCCTTATAGTGATAATCCCAGCTGATGCATCTGGGGTGGCTGAGTCATCGACTGAGAAGCTCAGCTTTTGTACATGAGAACACAATCGACCACAGCGCTGTGGCTTCAATGGAACAAGAACTTCAGTGGGTTTAAACCCAGCACTGTGATGGGAGAGGGCATGATCACAACAAAGACACCACTGATGTTCTGTGAAGCTACTGAGGGATGGGTGTTTAATTAGCCCCAGTTAAAGATCAGCGAAAACCTCTGAGACTTTGTCTTTGGCCGGGATAGTTTCTCACAACTAACTGGGAAAACAAGTTTTTTTCCAACGAATTTTTATTTGATTAAAACATTTGCTTCTTTCTGTGTAACCATAACAAATCTTAGTATAAAAATGTATGCCATTGCTACCAAGCTGATTATCACTATTCTTCCAAACAGTACAACAAAAGCTAAAGCATATCGTCAGTGGCAGCTGAGCTTTACATCGTATAGTTTCATGATAAATAAAAAATAGTTTAAAATAAGTTTGAATACTGTTCCTTTACATTCATGCACATTAAAGATAGGTGTATTCAAACCTAATAAAGTCAATTATTCAGAAACTTGCTAATTTCTTTATAGAGATGGTGATAGGGACCAAAGGTGTTTATTATGATTATTATTAACAACCCATAAACCTCTTTTTGTCTTTCAAACATGCGGCATGTGTTTTAAAAATATGTTTTAGGCCAAACCCTTACATTCTTTGAAGCTTTTAAAGGCATTACGCACTTCTCTATGAAAGTTTCTCTATAAGAGCATCTTAACAAGCTAGTCTTTAATTCATTTTAAAAAGTGGTGGATTTTCGCTTTGAAATGGAGCCTTGTGGGTATGTGAAAAGTACTATATCATACTCCATTAAATCCTTGCAGAACTCACACACCTGCTCACCTCACTCAACCTTTTTTAAGCACTTGTGCATCCAGCTACAAGTGCACACGCGTCACCTGAACTAAACACCCAGCAGTGCCTGTAGTGGCTCGTCACTGAGCACATTTATGTGTGTTTCAGTCCGTGGACAATTGCTTCCCAGAGCATCTGTCAGGGGAGCGAGAGAACAGTGATGACATATGGCACGTCTAATTAGTGTAAACTCATTTCAATTCCCCACCTGAGAGGGCTGTGGGACGCAGCAGACCCTGTTCTCTGTCAGGGGCCTGGTAAAACTGAGGTTCGGTGGGGTTTCCAGCCTAGTTAACCTGGGCTGTGCTCACCATACTGCATTAATGAGTGGGTTTTCGAGCCACCTGAGCCAACCTCACAAAGGAATTTCAATTCACACGAGTGAGGATCACTCTGCAAACAGCAGCTGTTGGTTAGATTTGACTTGCAAAGCTCGTCCATATTAGCCTTGTCCTCGTGTTCCTGAGGCTTGTTCAATTGGAATAAATGTCCAAAATATTCACTCCACACCAGAATGGGTGCAAACCAAGCCGCACCCTGACACCTACTTGGTCATTTCTGACATAAAGAGCGTAAGTAAACTCAGTAACCTGTGTTTGCACTACAGAAGTACAGTCAACATGTGTCCCAATGTTACACAAATGTTATTTTTCTTAGGTTTGAATATGGTTCCTTTATTGACCCTTTAGACTCTGAGAGAGCTTTCATCTTCAGCAGAGACACAGAGCTCTCCATCCACATTACCTAATGGAGGCCTTCATGCTTGTTTCCACAAAGCATCTTTTTGCAGTTCCTCAGTAAAGAGTATGACTCTAATGGATTTGAACTAAATAGATCATAGGCGGTTTATTGGCTTATCTAGACAGATCCACAGCCAAATGCATGTTTATGAAAGCTTTTCAAATCAGAGCTCTTATCAGTAATGGGATTGACAGAACGTCCTAGCTTTGCTCTATGGTTCAGGCTGCATGAATGGAAGCAAACCAGTCTCTTCATAACTTTTAAATATCTTTTCAATAAAACTTTTACTTGGGCACATATGTGCCTTTGTAATCATGATTGAAATAAAGCATAACTGCCAATTGTGCTCATATAAGTGCATTAAAGATAAAAGTTATCCAGCCAGCATGATTCATAGTTCACATTTATTGCATGGCAGGTCCAGCTCATTTAAAAGCAATTACCTCGCAGCTGCATATCCTTCTCCAAAGCTGTAACTTGATGAAACAGTCTAAACAAAGATTTGCATATGAATCATTATCACACTAGTCTCTCTTATCAAATATTGCACATTTATAAAAATTTTTCAATCATTGAGATGTAAATAAAGCAGTTAGATTTAGGGCGATTGTGGATAAATTCACTGACTTTGATTTCTGTACAAACAAATGCTGATAAAATAAAGGAAAATTACCTTTAGGGACTTTTAGGGCGCTCTACATGTATGTTAAAACTATTCAAACTATTGTAAACCAATGTCTCAGGTGACAGGCAGTTGTGTAATACTTTTCCTTGAAGTACCTTTTGCAAGCTTCAGATGTCTGGTTTCTATTCTTACCACTTTGAAGAATCCTGCTTTGTTGAATTTCTCTACAACAGCACATTTAATATCAAATCAAATCTCGACCATTACAGTATGCAAAAATGTTTCAGAAATCACTGGAATTGTTATGTATTCAATACCTTTTAAGTTAAACCTATTTAAAGAATGATACTTCTTTTAGAGGTTGACTGCACATTCTGTATGCAAGATAAGACAATGAAGGGTCTGTGTAATAGTAAAGCATTTTCTCGTGTTTTCCCAAAAAACTAAGAAAATACCGTTAACTTATAAGTAAAAAGTAAAGTAGAATAAACTGGCCCTTTATAGTCACATGTAAACACACCACAGCACACAGTGTGAACAATGTGAAATTCTTTCTCTGCATACAACCCATTCACTCAGTGATGACACTAGCAGTGTTGGGATTCAAACCCACATCCTTCTGATTGCAGGGGTAAATTCCTAACCACTAGGCTAAACTGAATGGCGAAATGTATAATGCAGTTACAAATGTACAACAACTTCTACAACAACAACAATAATAATACAAATCATCATCATCATCATCATCATCATCATCATCATCATCATCATCATTATAATCATCATCATTACCATCATCATGCATACATGGCTTCTTTCTAAAAAGAAAAAAATGTCTTTTTTCCTAAAAGAAAAAATACAGCTACATCTGCTTGCAGCCTTTATCTAGCAAATGAAAGGCTCCTGACTAAAGCTCACTGATATTGATCAGAAAAATGATTTCAAACCAGCCCTCTGATAAAAGGAAAGCATAGAATTACTTTAAAAACACATCATTTTAATACCACTGTTGAAAAAACAGTCCCTATTTACTCATGTAAACACCTGCAGCCCTACTGTATTATGGGCCCAATGCAGCAATGTTGCAGATACAGCTGCCTGCATCTTGCAAAAAAAAAGAAATCAGAAACATAAATGAAAAAACACATGTAAAGTGCAGACACATTTGAAAAAAACAGATGTGCCTGAGTGCACCCCAATTCAATGAGACTATTCTTCATATGCTTTTTAAAAGGGGTACAGTCATATTCTGAATAACTTTCAAAGATGAATATACACTCTGTCAAGCGTGTCCAACATGAAAGGCTTTCCATTTTTCAGATAAATAGCAGAAGCCAAGCCAAACTGATGGGTGTAAAAGCCTGTACTTTCAATATTTTTAAAAAGATCCTTAAATCATGTGATGGTTAGTGTGAAATCTCTTTCACATTTAACTCCACTTTGAAGGGAGTCAGTGATGAAGGATGGAGGAGGGTGGCAAGACGGTCTTTGTGATACTCTCCAGCTACACCTGGCTCAGCTTCTAGCTGTCGGGACTTAAAATAAAAAGCCAGTGACAAATTCCCACTGATGTCATTCTTTTCCCCACTTACCACTGGTACCATTCCATCACCGGGTTTAAAAATGAAACCTCTCTTCCCCAAGCATTTCCGTTGCTCTTCTCATAACCTTGGATGTTCTGAAAATAACCCAGGTGCCACTTTTCTTCAGAGCTTGGCCTGGTGTAATGAATAGATTCAGCAATGACCTGTCTGCGACTGTATCACTTTTTCAAGCCCCCTCCTCTCTCTCTGATGGTGATGAACAAGAGCCACTTTACAGCTGCAGAATGACAGCCATGACTTTGCTTAAATAAGACTCTGCTGGTACCTCCAATTAAGATTCCAGAGCAGCTTCGACATCTACCATTCACTATGCTCTCCTCAACACCCACCATTCAACACCCTTCTGATGTAACTCATCCTCTACTGCTCAACAGGAGCCAGGTGTGGAGGCACAGCCTCAGCTCAGAGACACTTATAGCAGACCTCCCTGTCTTCTGCCCTCAGACTCTCAGCAACACATCATTAAATTCCAGTCACTTCAAAATCACAATGCATACACACTTGAGACACTCTTCAGCTCAGTGATGTTGTAAAAAGATGTTTCTCAGACCTAGATTAAACCTAAAACCTGAACAAAGTGGCTTTTCTCATAGGGTAACAATTGATCAGTTTTAACATAAGATATGCAGTTGTGTGCATATGACAACAATAACACAAGTGCTCCAAAGGTGACTTGTACTGGACGGTTGTAAGGAGAAAAGTCAAAGTATTTGGCCTCATCACACCATTCAAAGAGCATAGAACACCATTCTTACCCAAAAGCTAGGAGAGGGCTCACCTTCCAACATGACAGTGACCCAAAGTACACAGTGGTTGAAGGAGGAAAAGGTCAATGTCCAACCCTGTCTGTTGAATGACTTGAACAGTTCTGTAAAGAGTGAGCAGATAGAAAAGTTGGTAGAGAAGTGTTCTAACAGACTCAATAGTAATTAAAGCAAAATATGGTTCTCCAAAGGGGTGATGCCTTATCTATATCAGTGATTCTGTTTCTTTCTTGGTTTATTTCTTAATTGTTGCTATTGTTTATTTCCCTTAGATGCTATCAGCTGCACTGATTAAATATTTTTATGTATGTCTTCATTTCAGGCTGCAAAGCAACTACATGTGAATATTTTGAAGTATATTTCTACTCCATACCAAATCTGTGCAAAAATTAACTAAACTAATTACTGGATAGTATAATGGTCTAATAAAAAAATACAAGGCTACAATAGCTACAAGGAAATAGAGATTATCTTCATATTATGAAGCCTTCTACACTGTCAGTGGGTTATGTATCATGCAGTCTAACTTCAGCAAATAATTTACTTGCTTTTCCAGAAGCCCTCTTGGAGACCTGCTTTCCTGCCATGTTTAGCTCGTACCAGCACCTAACATGCTCCCCCCATTCCACACATACACACAGCCACTCCCAGTCTGAAGAATCTTTTCAACCTGGCATTGCCCCTTGCAGCCTAATTTGAATGTACTTTTTTACCTTGTCAGTTCATGTACCTGGTAATATAAATTCATTCTACCATGTCATTAAAAAGCCAAATTTCGTGGTTTGTTGTAATATTCTAACGGTGTGTAATGATTTTTGTCCACTTCTAAAATCCTCTGATGATTAGTTACACTGGAATCACCCATGACTGTCACTGAGAGGAAATGAAAATACCTCCATAATGCCATGTTTCACTCGGAATTGCATAGTGAGTTATGATTTCCTGTAAATGCTGACCAATAAATACTGCTGGCAAAAAATAAAACATAAACCATTTTCCACTCCAAGCAAACAATGATGCTTGTTAGGCAAACCATCAAAACAGCTGCAAAGTGGCAAAGGAGAAAATCTGAGTGATGCACAATAGATGAAGTGGCGTAGTACCCTCCAAAGGCACATAAGCAAACGATTTTGCTGCTTATCATCTGAAAGCAATCTCACAGTGAGCTATAAAATGAACAAAACTTCACAGCTGCAGACTGCAATTTCAGACAACACCCAGGGTTGGAGAGAACTGATCTTGGATCAGATTAACATAAAATATACCCCCTGTTGTCTATAAATGCTCCCTGCAGTGTTTAGCTCTTTGCTGACATTTTGATCGTTTTTGTAGTTCATAGTAAGTCATAGTGAGTCATGAACCGCATCCACAAGATTGCTCCACCTTAACAAGAGCTGGATGCAGTTTGGAAGATGTAAAGGAGGATGTTTAGCTTCACAGGTATGAAGAACAGATGTGGACTACTTAGGCACTGATGTAAGTTGCTCTGGATATGAGCCTCTGCTAAATGCCATAAATGTATTGAAAAGATTTGGGTAACTATTAACTTCTGGTGTTTTGTAAATGGCTGTGAAAAATGTTTTGTCAAATTATACCTTTAAATATATAATTTCACCTGAGGAAAACACAGCTAATGGGTTAAGAAGTGAAGTGACCATTCTGTTATTTGTTAATTGTGTACAAGAGCCAGAAGTAGACAAATAAGGAATAATTACTCAGTCAGGTACTTGATTAAGGATCTGATTTTTCCACACAAATACTACCAGTAGTGCTCTAAGGGAAAATAATAAATTATATCTGTGTAGAACTTGAGTAAACCCACTAACACCGTCAATCTGTACCTTTGAACAGGACTGAATATGAGAATAACAAGAAGGATGGCTAAAAGTGGTTGAAGTAATGCCTAAAACCTAGAAGAGCACTTAGATGCCTGCTAGATTTTTGTGACATAACAGCAGAAAATTCTCAAATTGATCTTGAACGCTGCTTACACTCAGGATTCTTAAAGTAGGATGCTACACAGCTTGGAAGAGGCGCATGTGACGAACACACCGCTGTGCCAACTTAAGCAAATCTGCATCAGCGAGACATCCAAGCAGGACAAGGTTAACCCAGTTCTGCTGACAATTAGCGCGTGCAACCCTGTCTACAGCCTCTGGCGCAGGATGAACTTTCAGAAGGTCTCTGAGTCATTTACTTCCACAGCTGATGGAGGCGAGTGATCACATGTCCAAACCCCAGGAAGTCTGCATTACATCATGTAGTACCAATATAGGTTTTTCCATATGCCTCAGACTGGATAGACAAGGTTCCTGTCAGTGATAAGTAAAGAAATGCAGGAGGAATAAGAGAAATGCGGTGGAAAAGTAATAGAGGCTGAAAACTACATCCAAATATATAACTATGGCTAAACTGAATGGAAGTTTTATGGGCTCAGGGAAAGACAAACATTTGTAAAAAAGTAACTGATATCAATACATTCGCCGCAGTTTAAGAACAAAACCATGTACATTTCTGAGACCCCAACAGCGGTGGCGGTAATACACTGAAAAGTTGTCAGCTGCCATAAAAAGAAGAAAAAAGAAGAAGCCTGGTGTAGCGTGTAGCATGACTGCTCCGTGTGTTGTCCTCATATTTTAATGGTTTAAACTCCCTTATCTTAGCTTATTTTGTGTTTTAAGCTGTGTCTAAACATGTAGGTAGAGAGAGCTATTTCAACGTTTCTTTTGTGTATGAGTGTTTGCACGCTGTTAATGCTAACCGCCAATGCTAACGTTTTTAAGCAAATTTTCTGATTCTAATTATTTATTTACCATTATATTTTCTTCAAGGGTAATGAATTAAACTGAGTTTAAAATGAAATTAAAGTGTTCTGGGAGCATCTTTGGGGGCATATTTAGGGTTTACACCCTAAAAATTGGCATTTGTAGGCATTTTTTCCCAAAACACAACAATGTATGCAATGTATGTTTTCAGTATGCACGGGTGCTCTTGGAATGTAACCACGTTATTATTTCATGAACAGCAAACTGATAGAAAAGGTCCAAAATTAGGTCCATCTTGTTACATTAACTTACACTGAAAGTTGAAAATGTATCTCTCTTGTAAACTTTTTTTTTAATGTAAAGTGTTGCTCTGACTGCAGTCCTCCACTTCTCTTCTCAAATGAAGGGTATTAATGGGGAGTTTGTTCTCTATTTAATGCATTAACAATTTGCTCCAATGCTGGATAAGTAGTTCTAGATCACAGACATCACTCAATCTCATCCCAAAGATACTGGGTGGAGCCACTTCTTCACCACCCAGTGCTGAGGTACCCAGGGCTTCATACCTTCACACCTTAAGCCATTGAGAGGTATTGGACATGATGTGCTGCTCCTTCAGAGGCTCACATTCTATTGGCAGTGCTTTTCTATGGAGATTACAAATTGTCACCCATGGATACAGGGGTCTTAACAGCAATTCCATCAATGTTCTCTGCCTTTGAATCACTTCCAGGTGGTTCACTAGGGTGATTCTTTGGAATGCTTATCACCTGTTTATACGGAAAATGGCCTTCTTGCCACTACGAGTACCTGGTCATGATCAATGCACCTGCTATGTTCCAAGACCTTCTCAGGCATATTCTAACCTGGGTCCTTTTTGTCTATGACAGTCCCTCCCTGACCACAGCTCTTATAGACTTCAGAGTCCTCAAATGTCTGTTGGAGGATCACCTCTTTGTTAACTTAGAGAAATCTGCATTCCATGAAGATGCTGTTTCTTTCCTTGTTGCTGGTGCCACCCAGATGGATCAGCAAAAGATCGGGGCTGTGGTAGCTTAGTCTACACCCAGCAGCATTCAGGAGATTCAGAGCCTTCTGAGATTTGATTTCTACAGAATAACAGAGGATTGGCTACCTCTGACCTTACAGCCCAGCTGTCCTGTTCTCCTGATTCTCTGCTGTGGAAGCGTGCTCTTAGCCTTCCTTGACCCAAGAGGTGTTTTACCGCTGCCCTCTTGATCCGGCTTAACCCTGAACTTTCAGTTCATAGTGGAAGTCCTCTCTCAATCATTTCCCCAGGACAATAAAGTTAATTTTTGTGCCTTCCACTCCCACTGAGCAGAATTATGATATCAGCAATAGGGAGTTGATTGGAGAGGGCTCATGTGCCATTCCTGCTCTCAACATATTGGCCTGGCTACTTGATCATCAAGCCTAATACTACTTTACAAAAGTTCAGTTCTTTTTGGAAGCAGCTGGTGGCCTAGTGGTTAGAAAGTTGCCCCTGCAATCAGAAGGGTGTGGGTTCAAACTTGGTGAATTGGTTAAATGCAGAGAAAGAACTTCACATTGTTTACACTGTGTGCTGTGTTGTGCTCACGCGAGGCTATAATGGGCCACTTTACTTAAGAAAGCATCACGTCTTCCTTTTTCTGTCATCTCCACAAAGATTACCCGCTAACCAGGTTTTTGTTCTCAGCTCTGTATACTCACAGGATGTAGTAGGATACTCACAGACAGGTTCAGCACCAACACTGACCTCTTAATGTGAACAAAATAAAAAAGATGTTTATTGACTAACCATGTTCTACAGAAGGACTAATGAGAGAATCCTGAAAACTGCATCACGGCCTGGTTTGGGAATTGCAGCGCCTCTGTCACAGACATCTACAACATATGCTACATTCACAAAGCCACCAGCATTGTGGAAATCTCCACACACACAAACACAGACCCCATGCACTTTTCCCATCTCTCCCCTGGAAAATGATTTCATAGCATATAGGCCTTTACTATTATGGTGGGAAACATCAGACCCCTTTTATCTTTAGCACCCTGTGTCCCGCTTCCAAAGCCCTGCCTTCTGTTGCTGGCTAGTTGCTGGATGTCCAGTTCTTCATAGAAGAGGAAAGGTGCTGAGCTCCTGTCAGGCACATCTTGGACCCCTCACTCATCAGTGACTTTCACCTCTGTCATCCAGATCCTGCCTCGACAGTTGAGGGGGAAAGGGTACTGTCAGCACTGCCTAAACCATCCTCATCACTTATCACCATGTGCTTCAGTTTGTTCCTGTGCACTCCTTGCCCACCCCACACCTGATCACTGTGGTTTACCTTATCTGATACTTTTTGCATTTCCGATAGTGTCTCTGTTATTATTGTTCTAGACATGTACGTCCTCTGTCTCTATTTATTCTTTGTCAGATTGTGAGCATGTTTTTCTGCGCTTGTTTGATTTGCCTTGCCGGTGGTGTTATGATTTGGATTTGTTGCTCTGTGGATTACTGGATTTGACCTGGTGTGGGTTTGTTTTTGTGCTCGAATGCCATACAATGCCATACATGTGGCATTCAATCATATAATGTGGTTTGCAAACTGCTTCAGGCAAAGTTTATTTATTCTAAATTCTCTGAATTGCATAGGATTTTAATCAGTGACAGAACAAAGTATTTATTTAAAGTTTTTTTTTTTTAATTAGATCTTAAGTTGATCTAAATCAGTGCTTTCATCTTCCCTGGCTATATTTTCTCATGCAAATGATTTAATCCTCTTTGGTGTGCACTAATATAATACTAATGCACCCAAAAAAGATCCCAAAGGCCATAAACAAATGTATCTGTGACTCAAATCGGCTGATGGTTAGATGCTGAAGACAGGGGCCACATTTAAGAAAGAATGTCAGAAGTCTGCGTGCAGCACTCCTCCATGCTGTCAGCGAACTGCTAGTCACTGGAGAGTATTGATGCTTTCTTCTGTCACAGAAGTCTGACTCATTAAGAGAGGAAACTTCAATCTTTGTTGTAGGCCGTAGCGACATTTTATGACACACCATTTCTCAGGGGAGGCATCGAAGCTTACAGTATTTTGTCTTGAAGCATAAAGGAGAAGAATCTATCCATTTTCTTGATATCTCTCTTGTTCTCACTTCGGAGCATGCTGTGCGTACCACGAGATGATAAAGTGGGCTTTGCGAACTGCAGACGTTGAGGAGTGTTGTTGCCTGCGCATATGTGATGGAATACAAAACTTAATCTCCATCTGTGCTTTCTCAAGTAAGTACCAACTCTGTGTTAATCAAAATGAAATCAAATGCTGAGTGAGTCTGGGGAACAGAAACTCAAAGTACCTGCTTAGGGCCCCCATTGTGAAGCTGTTAACAAGTAAAGAGAGAAGGTGGACCAGGAGAAAAACAGAAAACACAAACTCCATATGAGCAAATGAAGGCCCTGTTTCATCTTTTGGCAAATTGTCATTTTGTATCTCTGCTGCAAAGAAACAAGCACTAACATGTTACATTATATTATATTGTATTATGTTGTATTATATTATAATATATGATATTAGATTATAATATCATATGTAAAATGGTTGCCATGTATCCATGGACAGATGCCCATGTGCTTCCACGGACAGTTCCTGATTCTGCAGCATATTGACCCACTCCATAATCATGCTTCTTCGAATTGTTTACTCAGTGTCCTGGTTTTTGCTCTTAAGTGCTTTTATCAAGAATTCTGCATGCACCGACACTTGCTGAGAAAAGCACGACTGGGCTCACTGCTGTGCTGGTTTATTTGAACCCGCTTATGTTGTTTAGGTAGTTCTTGGATCCCTTTGAAATGCAGCCTTTTCAGACATCCATTTCAGGAACAGATTCAAAACACGAATATGTGAACACTGAAGCCAAGGGTTCATGGAAACCGCATCACTCACTAAGTACAAGCATCATATTCGCTGTTTTAATTTTTTCAGATCTCTTTGATCTGGTGTACTAGTAATGCTCTTTTGTAAATGCTGTTCCATAGCATCCATTTGCAATTTGTATAAACGCATTACAGCATGTCTACAATTACGGTTTTCTCTGAAGCTCAATCATGGTGAGAGAAGGGTTTGATTTCCAGGCCCAGCTAGTTTGAAGACAAAGGCAAGGTCTACAGCTGAGCACACAAAAGAGTTACTTTGTGCCAGAAACTCTCAGATGTGCATTTTAATTGTTATATTTGCACAGAGAACAAGCAGTAAATTGGGCACCTCATTAAGCGTAGTTCTAAATTATTTGCAGTCAGAAATAAACAGGGCCACAATTTGAAATTTGCAGTCTATTTTCTTTGGGGCAATTAACCATATCACTCACAGAAAGACATCCTCCAGTGAGAATCATGATATGACTTTCTGAGATCAAAGCCAAGCCGGCTCTTTGATTGTTTCTTGCTCTCTGGGTCATAAACAGAAATAATTAAAAAAGCAAAAAAATCAATTCGCCGCTGTTTATTGTTTAAGGCTACATTAATCAAAGTGGGAGCACGTAAATAATTTATACTTTCCTCAATTTCCTGCATCATATTCTGCTCTCCTGTTGTGCAATTTATCTTACCGAGCCTCTTGTGCTGAAAGTGAAAGCTGTGGTGCAGCATCCTCTGCATTGGAGCACAGCTGCTTCATGTCTTTCTTGTTATTCGAAGCACACCTGTAGTCGATCCTCAACTAAACACAGCTGCCAATCACAGGAGCCATGAGAGTTTATCAACATGATGCTTATGATGATTTAATGGAGCGTTGCTGAAAATCAAGTACACTGTCTCACACAATGGTGGAAAAATAAAGTCATGAGGCACACAGCAGTAAAAAGAGGTTTGTCTCTTATATGGGGTGAAACTAAGCCGTTACTTTCTTGCTGGTTATGAACAGCCCCCCACCCCCTCCAAGCCTCCCCACCTCGTTTTGCACTGTCACTGCGTTTGTATTTCTGTAGTTTTCTCCTCGGTGGGCTCTTTTGAAATATTACTCACATGTCTGACTTGTGCTATGCCTCTTTCTCTCCTATCCGTGGTGGGTGTTCTGTACCTTTGCCCTTCTAATTTCAAACATGAAAAACAGATATCCCACTGTGTGAAACAACCTGACTGTCCCCACAGATTGATATGAGATTAAAGGGAATGCAATTTCATTTTCTTAGCAGGCGGTTTAGTTCAATGGGGTTACAAAGTCATACAAATGCTGCAACCAGCAGGCCGCAGGAGAGGCATTACTGTCAGCGAATTATTCCAAATGGAGACAATAACAGGAAGATTTAATCATTGCAGGGACTGGCGAACTTATGACTAAAACACCTCGCCTGCCTGAACGGAGCTATTTTCGTTTTTGACAGCGGCACATTGACCAAAATGGTCAAGGTAAGTGGTTTATTTTTCTTACAACCCAGGAGATCACTCTTCCCACCCCTTTTAACAACTTTGCCACTTATATTGGGTCTTTGAAGTGTAAAGCCCTAGGCTCACGGTGAGTTACATACTGGCCTCATTATTGATTCACTGAATGGCTGTCTGAATCATGAGCCTGTGAGTGGATGGGGAGGTGGAGACAGAATGAGAAGAGAGCGAGGTATTTAATTCCTTCTCTTTGCCAGGAACACTGTCACCACTGATTCAAGCTTGGCGACTCAAGCTTACAGTCCCTCTTGCTACTGGTTAGAAACGGACACATGCTATTTATAAGCGGTCCCTAAGCTGAAGACCCATGTGGACTGAGAATAGCAAAAAATTGTACAAAATCATAGAGTAAGGAACGTTTAGTTATTTCAATGATTTACTCAATATTTCATTAAAGGGCACATATCCTACATTTTTCTTGTGTTTTATGTTTCCCCTGAGATATACTTATGAAGTGTGTGTGGTTTTATGAGTCATAGATCATTTGTACAACTTTCCAGCCTCTCATTTTCTCATAGAATTAGACAGAACTGACTTTTTTCTGACTGTATCTTTAATACGGATCTGTGTAACTCTGCTCTGTTCTGAATGGCTGTTCTGTTTTGTTGCACTGGGCTGATCAATCTTATTCAGCAGAATAGTATCACTGAGTATCCTGACACCATTAAAAATGACATATGAAGAATAAATAGACTATACATTTAAGAATACCCCAAACATAATGTTCAGCTTTTTCCATGCTGAAGACCAAACTTCTGACTTTACTCAAACAATTTAGGTATTATAATAGCAGTATTTCACAACCGAAGTTGTCACAAAGCAACTTTACAGAGTCCAGATCTGAGCCCTTAGTGAGCAGGCCAAAGGCAACAGCTGAAGTAAGAAATCTCAGGAGGAACCAAGACTCAACAGGGGAACCCATCCTCCTTTGGTCGACCCGGAGAAAGAGTGTCCTCAGTTCACTTTGACCCGTTTGTCTTTGTGTAAACATGTATCACTGTCTACATCTCCACAACAGTACGTTTCATAACAGAAAGACTTCACATGCTGCTATCTCTGTGGTGTCTGAGGCAACATTTCTTTCTTAAGAAAGCCTCAACACTTGACCTCAATACAGCATGTCTTACTCCCTACTCACTTTTAACCATGACTTCCCCCACTCCATACTCTGTGCTCCCGACAATCTGCAGTGAAGACTTCCAGGCCCTAGGGGTGAAGCCCTCACGTCCAGCCTGCATTTGGAGGTGCCAACTGAGCATGGAAACCAAGAATGTGAGGAATGAATGTGTTTCTGGAGGTGACAGACTGGGAGAGACCCCTGTAGCCATTCCCTCAAAGCATCTGGCACCACATTGTTCACATCTGGCATGACCTTGGAAGTGGGACTCTATTAAAAGAGACTGCAGACTGTTGACAAGCCAACACTCTGCTTTAGGGTAAGAGTGGGCGAGATGATAAGACTACAAATTAGGATACAATACCTTTAACCCGATCCTGCACATCAGGGGTTTTAATGGTGTTTAATATTAATGGTGACCTTGAAATAAAGAAGTTTGAGAACTGATGATCAGTGCTGAACAGCATATACCATAAAAAAACATTTGGAACAATTACAGAAAGCCTTTCAACATCTAGTGTAAACTGTATAGTAACGCTTATCTGAATGTCAGCCCACATTGTGACCTTGTGACTTTTCTTTTATCTTTGCATGGGTTTAAAATGTTGTACTGTTCATGATAAAATATCTTGATATGCACCACATATGGTGAAAATTAGACATAGCTTTCTTTTCCAACATCAAATCCTTGAGTGGCAGTAAATGCACATACTCCCACTCATTCCAGAGGTACTGGATAGAATTCCATCACTTCAGAGAATGCAGTTTCACTGCTCTACAGCCTCGTGCTGGGGTCTTTTTACTACTTTTGCTGAGGCACTTGACATAATGACCTTATGGTTCATGTGGTGCTGCTCCAGAGCACAATTTAGAAACGTTTGTTTTTATCAACACTTGAACCTTGCTTTTGCAAGAAAGCCTCGACACATTCTTTAAAATATTCACTTAAGCTCTTTACTTGAAAAGTGAATCTTAAAAGTGGGACATCAAACTACTACTGAAATGCCTTACTTCCCCACAGGAAGAAACACATAACTAATAGCATGACATTACAGTCGGAGTGTGTGCTATTTCAGGATGAAACAAGACTGACTCACCACCCCCCTTTTATCTGATGCAGGATTTGCTGCTGAGTCATTATCAGTTAATTACACCTGGTATCAGATCACTACCATCTCCGGTGAAAATATCTTTAACCATCATGATGTATTTACACCACATCTCCCACTCTTAAGGATCCCTCCCTCTCTCAGCGTTCTAAATCTGGCTGAGACAGCCACTATAAACATGATAGTCCATATGACAGTGAGGCCAAAAGCAACCCTATTGAATATTATTCATTTATTGACTTCACATTAAAAAGTACAGACATGAATATATACATGTGTAAAATGAATAAGCATATACTAATAAAATAAAGAGAGAATATATTGTTTATTATGCAAAAGAGTCCATACGAATACATTTAAGAAAATTTGACTGTTTTTCCACTCTCTGGCTGTAGCAAAATAAAGACAATTAGCACACAGTGGAGAAAAATACTGCCTCTGCTCATACTTGATCAAAACAAAGAAACGGATCTATATTGCCTCGTAAAAATTTACAAATTGTGAAATGAAAGACAAAACATGGAAGGCCAACAGGAATATTTTTGCCAAAAAACAAAACCAAAAACACTGCTATAGTTGGATGAATTAGCCCTTACAGAGAGCCTTTACTCCAAGGGTAGAATATACATATAAACCAGTTTTTCTGACATTCTCTTTTCCCTTTACAGGTGTCTATTCCAGCATCTTAAACCATATTTCCTAAGAAAGACTGCTATCAGTATTCAGTTTAGGAAAATATACTGTTCCAGGAAAAACTGAACTTTGTAGCTGTTTGCATAGTAGACACATTCACAGTAGCCTGTGTGAGTGTGTATAGGCTCAGTTTTTTTTTGTATTGCAGGTAACAGAGTAAGAGCGATGAGCAAAGCTGTGAGAGAGGCCAGGATGGCTCAGCTTGGACCCCAGAGGCTTCAATCTCACAAACAAAATCAATCCAACAGATGGAATGGTGCCATCAGACCCCCACAGTCTCAGATTTTCTCATACAGTACCTTAAGGGGCACCCAACTGATGTCTTGTCTTAATACAACAGTTGGCTTGTGTTAATTTGGCTGTAAGGCTCTGGTACAAGTGGATGCAAGTTCCTTGTGTTTATTGTCAAAGACAAAAAGCCCGGTACATTGTGGCCTGGTGGAACCCGACACCAGTGTTACTGTGGTCCCTCACACTAAAACTTCACAAATGAAAACATTTTTGGCATTACATAGAACGCAGTATTCACACTCCTCGTCACATACCACCAGATATCACTTATGACACACAAAAACGGAGATCCTCTTTTCAGAAGCAGATGGAATCTCCTGGCATACTGAAGTCACCATCTTATAGACCAGATCTAACAAATGGATTTGGTCCCAGCACTCATGTTGCGGAATAAGAAACCAACCATCAACCCACTAAGGAGTCATGCAGTAAAGTCCTTCATGATAGCACCTCCCCAATAATTCAAACAATTCAATCAGACTTGTCCTTCTTCTTGGCTCCTCCAACAGGCACTTTACTAGCAACTGCTGAACCAACTGCAGTAACTCCACCAGCCACGGCAGACACACCCCCTTTTACTAAACCTACCCCCATGGCGGGAACAGAAGCAACAGATGTTACAGCAGTTTTAGTGAGATCCAAACTTTTCCCTCCAACCCAGGCCACCCCACCAACAGTGGCCCCAATGGCCCCTTTGGTGACACTGAACAGCCCCCCGGTTACTCTGGAAAACATGCCTGGCTGAGGTTGGGGGTGATCCTTATTGGTATCTGGAAGACAGACAACAAAATAAAAAGATACGCTTATTGTTAATAAACAAAACACAATATTACAATCTTAATTTAAAGGCTACCATTTTTAATAAACAACTGCCACAAACATAGGACTCTGACTAACTAGTTAACAAAAATGATCAGTTAACAAGAAAAAAAAAAACATTACATGAAACTGTAAATAGAGCCAAGGGTGGTCTCAAAGCAAACTCTAGATGAATGGAGGGGTTCTAGTTTATTTCTTTTTATTTTGTATGGTTTGCCACTAACATCTCAGTATCATTAAACAAAAAAAACAAAACTGGGAACTAACAAAGGAATAGTTTGTGCTTGATCTGCATGCACAATTACAGGGGAGAAAATGGAGCAGCACAGTTTGTTGACAGTTCCACAGAGTCCCAGATGGCACAAGAGCACCACCATGTGAATTCATAATGGAACTGCTTCCACATAGACCAGGGGGTATTTTTACAAAGCAGGAATTTTCCTGCCTAGCCAAATAAAAGCCTGCCGATCCTGGCCAATAAAATAAACAACTGAGAGACAATCAGAGATGTCATCCACATGTATTATCTGGCTGAAGAATCCTACTTAGTGAAACAAGCTTAAAATGACTCTTAAATTACCTGCTGGAGGTTCATCCTTTAAATTCGAAGGCACTTCATCCACTTCACTCATCGTTTACCTGTTTGGGGAGATGACAAAGCAATTCAAAACATTTAAAACATAAGTTTAAAATAAGTTTCTGCGCTGGTTAGAGGCCATGTGTTAATAGGCCCATTAGGTATTAGGGTGTGCTGCAAATATCAACACAGAACAAGGCAGACCAGTTTACAACCAGTCAGTACACTATGACATTCACATTATTGACCGATCCTTTACTCTCCCTCACTCTCCAAAAAACAAGTACCTTTGCAGGTAGTTTTAAACCTAGGTGAATCACAGTAAATGAAGATTAAGCCATAAAAAAAATAAAACATCAAAACGTTTTTTTCAAGTTTTTAAAGCCAGGCCCACTTCAGTGTATGATAGTGAAGGGTAAATAGGTGTGCCAGCCATGCACCATAGAACAACAACTCAGCCTAAGTTACACGTAGGCATTAATGACAGTCTCTTATTCCTCATGACTTTAGTCTGTTTCCTCCATTAGTTGGGCTAAACATGCCTACACAAAACAGTCCATTAATAAGCATGCCATTTATCTAATAAACGAACATAACTGGGTGAAAACGCTCAGTTTTCTTGAACACTGACACCTCACTAGGGCACTGTTTTGCACATAGCAACTACCTTAGCCAACAACAACAAAAATGCTAATTGTACAGTAAAGTTACTTTAACTTTTACTCGTGTCCTTCAAAGAGGCCCCTACAGGTGCTCGGCGCAACAAAAAAAATCTACACAATTCCAGTCTTAAATAAAAGAAGAAAAATACGGATGCACCATACTACTCGTGTGGAAACAAGATAACTTCTTGTGAAGAAGTGGGGGAAAACAGGCTAGCAGCAGCTGGATGGAGGAGGAGCACTGTAACAGCTATCGAGCAAAAATCGATCATGGCTTCTTCCTACTGCACAAAACACAGATACAGTGACAAGGTAAACAGTTATAGTATTTACACTAACTAACCATGTACCTAATTTATAATTCTGGCCGCCCATATAAACACAAATAACTTTGTTAGCTAGCTGATGTTGCACTTACGTTTGGTTTTTGTCCCTGTGTGGAGAACTTCTCCTCCCACCTCTGGTCGACTTACTTTAAAACCAAGAACGGTGTTCCCTGTTAAAGTTAAAAAACCACACTGCTGAAACTCTTCTGTGTGGCTTGTGAGAGAGTTCTACTACAGCATGTTGAGGGTCTGTATGATCTGTGTGATGTGTACGTGGCGCCCTGCTCTGCTCTTTAGACCAACTACTGGCTTCCAGTAGAAAGGAAATGACGTGTGGTCACTGCCACAAACTACTACATGGTGCACTTCTGTAAACGTGTTTTTTTGCCCAAACTTGGACCCTCAAGTACTGCCATATAGATGCTACTTTATGAAAACATATATAAACGTAATGCTGCATGATTTACATGAGTTGCATAAGTGTACCCCTTTGCCATCTTGCATACTTGTGGCAACCATGAGGTTAGCATTGTCTTCATTGCAAAATCCTGCCTGAGGTCATGCAGAGAACATGTCCAGACACCAGTTCAGTGAATTCAGTTCTGTTCAGTTTTGTTTATATAAGCAAAGTGGCTTTTTATAGTCAAATGTGAACACGCCACCACACACATGTTTGCAGTGTGAAATTCTGCTCTTCATTTAAACTTCTCTGTATTCAACTTACTTGCTAGTTAAAAAGCAGATGTTGATTTGAATGGTACCTCACTCAAGAGTACCTCAGTGGTGCCACACACAGTCCTGGGATTTGAACCCACAACCTTCTGATTGCAGGGGTATCGCCCAAACCACTAGGCCCCCAAACAGAACACTGAGAAAATTGTCTGATGCTTTATGTATTGTGCTACTGGTAAAAAAAAAAAAAAACAAGTTTTACAACCAATATTGTCACAAAGCAGCTTTACACAATCCAGAGGGTCTCTACTGGTAAAACCAAGGCCTTTGTGTAAAGCTTAATCTCTGTTGGACTGATTGGCCATCTACAGCCAATCAAATTGGGACAGTTAAGAGTCAGTAGAGGCAGTTTTTGTTGGAATGTTTGTCAGCTGCTGACACAGGTGTTCATTTGTGCACACAGGTTATATAAATTCCACAGAAAAGCGCCATTAAATTGTGCTCTGGAGCAGCACCACATGAACCTTAAGGTCATTATGTCAAGTGTCTCAGCAAAAGGAGTAAAAAGCCCCCCAGCATGAGGCTGTGGAGCAGTGAAACTGCATTCTCTGAAGTGATGGAATTCTATCCAGTACCTCTGGAATGAGTGGGAGTAATGCTTGTGATCCACAGCTACTTCTCCAACAATGTAACCTGAGCTCACTAATGCTCTTGTAACTGAATGAAATTAAATATTCACAGCAATCGTCCTGCATCGAATGTAAAACCCGTGGCAAAGAGGCGGAAAAACTCCCTATTAATACACCTGTTTTCAGAAGAAACCGTTTATGAGAATATGTTTAAAACGTTTTTGGACAGGTGGATGTTTTTGAGTAGAGAGGGGAAAAAATCAGTTTCTAAAAACAAATGACCGGCATGATCAATATTCTCATATAGATGATTTGATTCTATCACCCGGCTGGCTGTACCACACAGTGAAATTTGTGCCTGAACTTGCAGCTCAAGTTCATTTGTAATGTGGCAGCATACGTAACGTATGGACATAAACCTCAAAATGAATGAAGACATAGGAATAGCAATGGCAGAATTAGTATTTTGAATAAAGTGTTTGGTATGCATATATATACACACACTATATGGACAAAAGTATTTTGACACATCTGGTTTTCAGGGTTTTAATGCTTGAGCATAAGGGTTAATGCGAATGTTTTGTTTATTCAATGTTCTTATTATATTATTTGTTGTATAATGTATTTGTGATTAAATCTGATTCTGTACACAGTGCACTAATGAATGTGCATATTCATAACCACTTCTCTTTGACCAGCAGTCAAAGAGAAGTTAATTTCCTTTAAATATTACTTTCAGTCATTCTGTTTTGGAAGACTATTATACACACACACACACACACACATATATATACACACATACACATCTTATATGTTACTTAAGGAATTGCTGTATCCTATATGCTAATTACACCTCATCCTTGTTATAATTAATGTTATTGTCCATGTTATTATCTGCTGTATACTGTATATGTGATAATATCTGATTCTTCACACAGTGCACTGATGAATCCACATATTCGTAAACATTTTATGTAAAGGTGAGGGAAGGACCACGTGGTAGATGACCTCCCTCAAAACCACTTCCTGTAGGTTGCACGGCTTTTTAATTTTTAATCTGTTGTTTGAAAGGGGCATTTTTGAAAGTGTGCGTTTGTGGCAGTACCAGGGCAGTGAGGGAGGACCCCGCGGAGGAGGAGCTGCGTGCTCTCCCGCGTTTATTGAGAGAGTGACGTGTTTCCCTCCTATGTGCTCGCGGTGTTTTGAGTATTTGGAGGGTCTGCAGAGCATCTCTGTTGTTAAAACTCTCCCTGCCATTAACTCTGCACCTGTACACCTCTACAAACTACCGACAGGAGTCCTAGTCACGCTGCTGGGTTTTATCTGAAGACAATACAGGGTCTCTGCTTCAGTCGTTGTTGTGAGGACCCTTCGTCCGTCCAAGGTTTGACAACAGAACGGATGTGTTTACATTTTCACATTATTTTCACCTAAACTAAGAGACCTCTGGCTAAATTCATGAGACAAAAAAAAACCCAGGACAAACCTCTCGTACACAGCTCGTCACACCTAGTCATTAAACACTGTTATCTGTTTATGAAGTACTGCAGCTGTTTTAGATGCCATTTTCTCATCAGTTTCCTCAATAAAGGACTGTTTCATTAGACTAATGCCCTAGGAGTGCCGGGTGGTACTGGTAAATGTAATATTTCCCAAATAAATCGCGGTACACAGTGAATTTGTACACTATATGGACAAAAGTATTGGGACTTATAATTACACCAACAGACTTTAATGGCATTGCATTCAAATACATAGAGTTTAATATGTAGTCAACACCCCACCCCAAAACATGATTTTGCAGTGTTTCTGTGGGAACTGTGCCTATTTCATTCTGTAGAGTATTTATGAAGTCAGGAACTGATGCTGGACAAGGTCAGTTCATCCCAAAGGTGTTCGATGGTGTTGAGGTCGGGGCTCTGTGTGGGCCAGTCAAGTTCTTCCACACATTGAACCCATACAACAATGTCTTTATGGACCTTGCTTTGTGCACTGGGGCACAGTCATGATGGAATAGGAAAGGGCCTTTCCCAAAAACTGTCCACAAATTTGGAAGTAGGGCTGTGCGATATGAACAAAAGAAACCCATTACGATTTTCTTGAACAATATTGCGATTTTGATTTTAATCACGATTTTGCGCTTTAAACGTTCAAAGTGCAAAATTTTTTGCTAAGAAAACCAGCATGTCCATTTCAGGGATGGGCACTCTTGAAAAATAACTTTGCGATGGCTGTTGGTATCTCTTATCCAGAGTCTGTATCCTTTTTTGGAAGCTGGCTTTACTTTGCGGGCATCGTATCTTTGCATAAATGATATGTGACGGCATCGGTAATTTGTCTGTGCTTTTCTGAACTTTTTTCTTAATGGTGTGCAGCTCGCAAACGCCTGCTATATTGATTATCACCTGGTTCTGAATGTGTTTGGGGTGTACTTTTCTCCATGTCCACGGATTTTTTTGCCATGCATAAGTCATAGACCTCTTTGTAACGCTGCCTCAGGTGTTAAAATAGGTTTGTTGTTACCCTTTTCTCCGCAACGACAGACTGACAGTGCTGAACTCATCATCCCTGTTTCTGCAGCCTATTCGTCATTAAGCTCAGTCTCCTGTTCTCGCGCTCTGTTTAGGCACGCTGCGTTGTGATTGATTCAAATAGCATACCACGGGAAAAGTCGGGAGCGCACAAAAAATCGTGCTGTAAGACGATTTAGAAATCGCGCATATTCACATCGCGATTTCGATACGATTCCAATTAATCGCTCAGCCCTAGTGTGCGCCTGCGCATGCTTAAGGAAGAAGAAAGACTTGATCAAAACATTCTTCTGATAATGTGGTTAGGCTGATGTAGTACCTGGACTTGGCTGACATTCTCACCATGTAGACTAAAACCACGAAGATGAAAACAGCCAAAAGTGGTCCGACATTTAGAATTATTTTTAACAAAAATGTTAGTTCATTAATGTGTTCTTAATTTGGGTCATTAAACAGTTTAAAATACGTGGAAAACATTCATTACAATTCTTGCTTCAGTCTGAAGAAGTATCTACCAGGTTTATCATTTTTACAGCCTACTGTGAAGAAACTGTCCTCGTTTTAAAATGTGAAGTTTATGTAACATGTAAATCATGACCTGTTTACCAACACCTTCACATATATCTGCCTATTCAGCCTAAAACAGGTCAACTGTGTCTGTTCACTCTGAAGTTATAAGGAGTGTTTCAGCCTTGACTGCTTTTTGAATGAGGCACAATACAAGACAGGCTGTGAGAACAGAGAAAGCTTACATATTTGAATCTTGAAGGCTCAGCTGCAAAAACAGTCTGTTTAAATCTAAAGGATAAAGGAAGGATAAAAAAATCTGTCTATATGTTCTTACTTTACAAATATTTGAGTCTTAACATAGTACTTTCTTCCTTTCAAGTGTAGGCTGACAAGAAACAGAAAGTAAAATGTTCAGAAGTGACGATCTAAAAACACACCACAAAGAGGAAGACCCAGAATTTGCCAAGAAAAACATTATAATGAAACTGTGGCATAATAGCTATAAATAACAGAACTCAAATGTTGAAAAAGTGCTGTATTTTATTTCTCCCCGTCATAATGAATAACAAAATTCAATAACCATGCGTTTAGTGATTTAGATGATGTTACAAACGGGGCTTATGCAAAGTGTCAACAACAGCGAAGGCCAAAGTGAACCTAGAGCTGGCAAACCAGCTTTTATCATTTGTACACAGAAAGTAGAACCAGCAAGTGCAAATGAGCACAGTAATGTTTTGGGCGACCTTTCAGTGTGACTCAGTAAACGGCCCGGCTCCATATTGCTGAATTATCAAGTCGTCTGACACAGCTCACGCAGAGTCACGCAGGTTTCTCTCTGTGACGGTTTGCTGAAATGCACCTGCGTCATAGTAATTACAATTAATTACTGCACTTAAGATCACTTGAAATGATGACCTCAAAGCTAGTAAATCGAAGAGTGCAGTAACTAATAGAGCCCGACCGATAAAGGATTTTGAAGGCCGATACCGATACAAATATTTGTTGGTTTTAAAATCCGATATTCC
>JBBPDB010000019.1:12302695-12349360 GCA_037974465.1 Brachypetersius altus
CACTCTTGAAAAATAACTTTGCGATGGCTGTTGGTATCTCTTATCCAGAATCTGTATCAAGTTTTGGAAGCTGGCTTTACTTTGCGGGCATCATATCTTTGCATAAAATGATATGTGACGGCATCGGTAATTTGTCTGTGCTTTTCTGAACTTTTTTCTTAATGGTGTGCAGCTCGCAAACACCTGCCATATTGATTATCACCTGGTTCCGAATGTGTTTGGGGAGTACTTTTCTCCATGTCCACGGATTTTTTTGCCATGCATAAGTCATAGACCTCTTTGTGACACTGCCTCAGGTGTTAAAATAGGTTTGTTGTTACCATTTTCTCCGCAACGACAGACTGACAGTGCTGAACTCATCATCCCTGTTTCTGCAGCCTATTCGTCATTAAGCTCCGTCTCCTGTTCTCGTGCTCTGCTTAGGCATGCTGCGTCGTGATTGATTCAAATAGCATACCACGGGAAAAGTCAGGAGCATGCAAAAATCGTGTAAGACGATTTAGAAATCGTGCATATTCACATTGCGATTTCGATACGATTTTGATTAATCGCTCAGTCCTATTTGGAAGCACATGACGTTGTCCAAAATGTCTTGGTATTCTGAAGCATTAAGATTGCACTTGTCTGGAAGTAAGGGACCTAGCCCAAACCCTGAAAAACAGATGTGCCCCAGTACTTTTGTCCATATAGTGTAGGTCACCCCATGCCTCCTGAGTTCTGTTGCACTTATTTAAAAAAACTAAAACAACTATGACAAACCTCTAGTAACCCTGTACTGCACACATTTTGATGGTATGTGATGAAATTGTTAATTTGGGGATATTATATGGATACATTTTTAATTGGGCCCTGCAGTGGGCTGGAGCCCCTGCCTTGCGCCCATTGACCCCAGGATAGGCTCAGGATACCCTGTTGAGGATGAAGAGGTCAGAAAAGTAGAGAAAGAGATGAGAACTTTTTGTTGAGGGAGTTGACCCCCTCCCTACACAAACATTTTTTGTTGCCTAAGGGCAACATTCTACGGTAATGGTTAGGTATCAGAGAGAAAAGTGTGAATTTCTAGATCATGAAATAATGTTGAAAGAACAATATACATTTTGAAATAATATACATAATTGTAAAATGTCAAATCATTAAACAAAAAACCTAGGAGACTTGAATTGTATGGTTTGACAGAGGTGCATGTTTGTGTCATGTAGTATGCTGTGTTGTGTACATTTTTTACTCCGTCAGAAAGCATTTTGCTGTTTTTTTCAAAAAGCTGTCCTTATGTGCTCCAGTGTCAGGAAAGGAAGTCCCGCCTTGATATTATGCTTGATTGTGGCTCTCACGGCCTACTGGATTGGTCTCTGGTGCTTTTTTTGAACATTCTAATTGGTTGCAGTCATTAAAAAAAATTGCTCGACATAGGATTTAAGAAAACTTTCTGTTGCCTGAGGACAACGTTGTGTAGTAGAGGGTTAGACAACTCATCACGGCTAGTCATTTTCATGCTAAAGGTTGTTACGAAGAACGGTCTAAACGTTTGCATTAAACACTGGCTTTCTGATTACGAAGGACTGCAGCTGTATTAGCCTGATCGGTCAGTTTCTTCATTACAGGGCTGCTTCATTACACAGGCTAATGCAATGGGAGCGCTGGAAGGACCATCTTAATGCTTCAGCATACCAAGATATTTTGGACAACGCCATGCTTCCAACTTTGTGGACACTTTGGGGAAGAACCGTTTTTATCTGAGCATGACTGTGCCCCAGTGCACAAAGGAAGGTCCATAAAGACACGGTTGGATGAGTTTGATGTGGAAGAACTTGACTGGTCTGCACAGAGCCCTGACCTCAACCCCATTTTTGCCCTGCTTTCTACTATAAAGGCTGTATTGTAAAAGGCAAAACCACTTTTCTGACAATTAAACCTACTCTTTATTTTTTTCTTCAAAACAGCTAACACACCTAGTAAGTAACACTCATTACTGTTGACTGTTACTCTTAATTCAAATCATGCTCTGCAACATTGCTAAAATATTATTCAAACTCAGAAACTGTATCACAGTATTACAAATGTGTGTGTATATATATTTTTTTTTTCATACAGTGAAAAAGTGTGGTCTTGCTTGTTTTGGTGGTGGCCTAGTAGGTAGGATACTTGCCTCTGGACCAAAAGGTCATGGGTTTGAATCCTACCCTCAGCATACCACCACTGGGTCCCTGAGAAAGACCCTTAAAGTCTCCTATAGTTAGGAAATGGAAGTCTCTTTGGATAAATGTTTCTGCTAAATGCCATACATGTAAATAAGCTCTTGAACAATAACACAAAATAAAGGCTTCCTTAACTGGAGATTGGGCCATGGCTCATTTTTTAAGGCATTATTTAATGTGTCTCTTGCATCATTTCAACATGTGCATCTCCACATCTTTTTCTTAGCATTTTAAGGACTTGAGAGGTTTTTTAAAAGTAATTGAAAGCCACAAGCTTATTGGGTGGATCTCGAAACTCCTCCTTTGTCCTTCCAGAGTGCATTTTTTATGACAGACATTTGTTTCTAATTGCATTTTTTTCCTATTAATATTGCAACGGCAGGTTACATTGCAATTATTTTCTACATATTGAGTCTGTATTGATGATCTGTATAATAGACTTTAATAAGAAGTTGGTCTGAGTGTTTCTGTGGGAATTTGTGCCCATTTATTCTGTAGAGAGTTTATGAGGTCAGGCACTGATGCTGGACAAGGCCTGGCTCACAGTTTTCATCCCAAAGGATGTGTTGTATGAGGTTGAGGTCAGGGCTTTGTGCGGACCAGTCAAGCTCTACAACACCGAACTCATCCAACCATGTCTTTATGGACATTGCTTTCTGCACTGGGGCACAGTCATAGAATTTGGAAGGTTCTTCCCCAACTGTGTCCACAAAATTTTCAGATTTTTAAAAATTAATTAAACCATTTTTGTAACTTAAATTTCTAAATGTTTCACCACCGAGTGGAGCTGATTGTGTAGAATCCAGTAACTGACAGTACTATCTTCACACATCTCAAAGCAGGTTAGATTCAGGCTGCCTTCTACAGCAACATCAGGACTTTATTCATTGGACTTAACTCAGTGAAGCACAAGTGAGCCAGAATTGAAGCTGTTACTTGAAATTCTGTGTGAGCTAAGATTTTGTGTTCCTCCCCTCAAATACCAGCTAAGCGATGTGTTTCAATTCTTTAAACCAAAGCAGAAACTTATCTAACTAATTAGTTGTTGGAGGCCAACTGATTAAACTGGAGTTGGTTATGTTTCTGCTTTTAGGCTTAGGGAAACCTACAGCCACACTGGCTCTCTGCAAATAAGATTGGTGACTCAATACCAATGCTTTGTTCTTTTCTAAATACAGAGTTTGCAGAAGTACGGCCTGACGTGGTTTATAGGGATCTTTGACAGGAAGACCGGAGTTTATTTTTCTAGCTTTAATGCTGATTGTTCCACACTGACCGTTTTTAATGAGCTAATTATGACTTCATCTGTACATTAACATTAACATTTGGTTGTGTCTGATTGGCAAATTTCTTCTCAGAACTTTAAACATTAATGTCTAAAATTGCTGAAAGTTACATTCTTTGATACTGATTTTGATTTTAAAATAATTAAAATTTCAGCCGTTGTTCCTTGTTACAATTCCCAGTCTGTTTCTATTGAGTGTTTACAGTTAATAGGTGATTACTGCAAAGTTATGAAATTTTGTTAGTGTTTGAATAAGTTAGTTTGGAATATAATATGAATTTATTATTGGCAGATCTATTAAATCCAGTAATAACAGGTAATGAAAGTGACTTAGTGAAGGACATTTAATTTAAAAAAAAAAAAAAAAAAAAAAAGTTGGATTCATCTCTTCTTGTCCTGTCATTTCCTTATTCTCCTCCAGAGACTACCCTATTGGAGGCTAAGGCATGAAGTTTTTTAAATTAGTAATTGACCACTAGGTGTCAGACTTTGTCTAGAAGTCAGTGTTTCAAGACGTCATCTGTAAAAGTTTTAGGCACCTTTTTGTCTATTGTTTCCTTGGAAATCAGAGGGTATCAATAGGGTGTTTGTCACCTTTTACTGCTCTAACAACTTGTTTTCTGGGACAGTTTTAGACTAGATATTGGAATTGTATTGTGCGGATCTGGTTGTACTCAGTCACCTGTCCATTTGTGCATTAGGGCTTGAATGATTTAAAAAGCCATCGTGATGCACTGATAATCGTTGTTATCGATGAGTGAAGATTCGAGCCTCTATTTATTCTCCTAGTCTGAGCTTACATTGGGCATAGTGACCATAGTGCCACTTGTGCCCAACCACCGGGCTGTGGACCGGTATGGGTCCGTGAGTTATGTGGTACCAGGCCGCACAGAAAGACAGAAAAAAAATATTTTATTGATTATCAGAGTCTGAAAGATCTTTTATTTTGATGTACTATCTCGATCACGTGAGAGGGTGCATCACATCACAAGCTAGCAAAAATGAGTAAGGATCAAACACACTTTGTTTTTAGTTGTATCTATACCGGTCCATGAAAACATAGTTTTATATGAAAGTGGACTGTGGCGCAAAAACGGTTGGGGCCTGCTGCTCTAGAGCATCCCGTGGTCTGTGCTTTTCTGTGGTAATTCTACGAGCTGTCTTTAAATAATTAACTAACCACAAGAGTTTATTTGTGAAAGTTAAGGCCCTATTTTATTTAACTTTATTTAGATGAGTCAGTTCAGCCTCCTGAGGCTCTCATTATGTTGAGTATGGGTCAGATCTGAGATGCCAGTCGGCTGTGACATGAGTACTTGTGAATCACTGCAGCTGCTGGTCGGTTTTGATACTGTAACATCAGAGGTCTCCAAATGAAAACAAAATACATAATGGCAAATGCTGTTTTATTGTTAATCAGTATCGATTGACTGTCCTTTTCCAAAGCCTTCGGTTTAGTCCGGTGTATTGAAAGGGTTGGTCAGGTGCTTGCTCTTGCGCACACTTGTGCAGACACACTTGCACACCCCCAGAACAAACAATACATTAAGCCCAAATTAGTGGGCATTGTATCATATGAGAATACAACAAAGAACCAACACTAAGTGACATGTCATTAGCCCAAGGCAGGATAAAGGGGAGAAGAGACCTTTTGGAGCTGAAGTGGTCACCATGGTGACTGTAGCTCTGGAACCAGAACTTGCATAGGGGGCAGCAGATGTCAAACGCATGCTGCTAACATGACTGGGCCTTTGGAGTAAACGCTGGTCCTCCTACTGACCTCTTACTTTAGTTTTGGGTCGGCTGAGTTTGGATTAGTGGTGTGAATGTCAAAAAGAATCCAACAAAGAGATCTACCTTTTGGACACATGAGCAATGAGGCAATGCTTGGCATTGTGGTCCTTCACTAACTGGATTACAGTATTAAGTTACTGTAGTGAATGAGGCTTATTAATCAGAAAAGGTGTACTGTAATGTGAATAAACTATTTGAAATATCTGATGACCAAAGTTGCTGAAATATGCAAAACTGATCCCCATTCCATGGTGCTCATTTAAGAGATGCTGCCTTCAAATATCTCTGTTAAAATCCCCTATGTATATCAGAAGCTAGAGAAGGTACTAACTCAAGTTTGCACTATTTCAGGTGCAATTAGATTATTTACAGGAAGTATTAAGAAACTCTCAAATGGTCTGTTTTTTAAAATATGATGATTTGAGACAGATTTGTCCAAGTGCATTTATCACTGTTTTAAAGTACTTTTTGCTGCTGATTGTCAAAGTGCTTTATGCAGGAATATTCCTGCACTCCATCCCAGGATGTTTCTGTGCTGGTCAGGAAACATTTGGACTAATTGAAGTGGATATGTGAGGCCTGTACTCAGAGATGTGTGCTAATGTACACGCCATGCCTCTGTGCTGTTTTACTGACTCTGAGTGTGACCGGCAGCTCATTCCTTTCATGTCTGCCCGTTGCTAGCCTCTCACCATGGTTTCGGTCACACTGCTGGCCATGTTGGTTTTCTGCTCGTCTTCAGAGTAAAGCTTCCATGTGCCTGTGGTTAGTAAGGTCTTTCTTAAGCTGCAGACAGCTCAGTCTCAGCTCCCTCTACTGCTGGCTCCACCACTGAAAAGCCAAGCAGGTGTAAATCAACCATTTACTCCCTTCATGGTTAATTAATCGGAATCAAAATCAGAAAACTTTATAGATCCTGGAGGAAATTGCTTATGTAATGACTGTCAAGATACACAGAGACGGTAATAATATAATATAAAATCTAAATTAAATCTAAGTAAAAAAAAAATCTATAGAAAGAAAAAAGCTCAATATGAATACCATATGCCAGTGATTTCTAGCGCCCCCCTAAGGGGGGCCCGGACCCCAGGTTGGGAACCACTGCCCTATGCTATATACAGAAATGCTTGATATAAACAGTGTATATATAAGTAACTCAGCTGAGTGAAAAACTACTGATTTGCTGTGTTGTGCCTTATGTAGAAGCAGTTTGATAAACTCCTCATAAGCTATGAATGGGTGAACTGCTGAAGGCTGAATTGGTTGGTATGTAATATGTGCGTTGGTTGTTGTGGCATTTCAACCTATTCAGTAAGGGAACATTTTTACTGCATGGCTTCCATACAAAGATTCTGCTTTGCTAAAATTGTTTTACTGAGGTTTGCTGCTAAGCTGTACCTCAGTTTCACATGTGTGAAAGACGTGTAAGATTTATTATTCATTACTTGTGTCATTTCCCTTAACTTTTTTTCATGGCATGTCAAGACAGATGCTTAAGTTTGAAAAGTGTAAATAGCTTTTTCCCACTAGAGCTCTATTGCCTTCCTAGAGCTCGATTTTACTTTGTTTTTGCTTTCCGTTCGCCTGTTTAGGGGGAGCTGTGGTAGAGAGTGCTCTGTGCCATCTGTGTGGAGTCTTATTAAGCTCTGCTGTGATATATTGGCCCTACTCAGCAGTATCTCTGTAGGTGGACTGGAGACAAAGGCTGTGAACTCCCACCCCCTGGCGTTTTTAATAGCTCACCAGAAATGCACATTAAAGTAATGGTGATGAAGTTTAATCTTGCAGGAGGTAAGCCTAAATGCAAAAAAGGAGTTCTCCTAATTTCTAATTCAGTCTTGGCACAACCTTGTTTGTGAATGGAGCATGAGGTGCTTTTAAAAGAATGACTGTTGTATAGGTTTGCAAATTTTGTCACAGCCTTGTTCAGCTGCTTTCAGCCAGTAGTACATGGGTTTATCGCCTCAGTGGAACGGGGCTCATTGTTTGTCTGAATGTGATTATGGTGCCTCTCCAGCCCGTGATAAGGTGCCTCAGTGAAAAGGCTGCCTTATCACGGTTGTATGCCGTGACGCAGGCTTTGTTTTATTAGATGTATTTCTTTGTCTGTTCTCCTCTCTCGCCGCTCTTCTCTTTTTCTGCCCACGGCTGGCACGCCTCCCATTTAAGCCCTCCTCCTTCTTTGGTCAGTGGCTGTCATTCATCAATAATGTCATATCAGAAGTTCTAGATAACAGGCTAGAAGACTTTTGGCAGTGCTTCCATACTCCAAGTCTCCTGTGTACTCACATTATTGAAATTTACCCCAAAATCATCTATCTCTGTTCACTCTCCCTTCTTTTGGGTGGGGGGGCAGTGTTGAGGGGCCTTTTAAGGGGCTTCCTCCTTTCTGTTCCAGCTGGGTCTGTTGACACACAGTCAATCCTGGACCCCCCACTCCCCCATCTCTCTTTTAAACCCCCCCCCCTTCTCTGGGCAGTAAAGCTGCCACAGCTGTGGGTTGTATTAGCATAGCTGCCGAAAAGAGGGGGAGCACTAAATATATTACAACCATTAGCTTTTGTTTGAGTGGTGACAGTTTTAAAACATTGAAGCTTTTCACCAACCAAAGCATAAAGAGACAAAAGAACTGCTCTGTGATTTTCATTTTAACTGGCATTTAAATATGGCAGGGAAAGCTCCTGGATCTGACAGAGCAAAAACAAAGAACCTGTTGCCCAAATCAAGAACTGAATTCTTGGAATTCAGTAGGTAATAAATGCATACATTTTAAGAAATAAAAAGACTTAAAAAAAAAAAAAAAACTTTTGTTAGATATTAAATTGTGCCAGCTTGTTTGTTGGTGAGACTCCTTGATAGGTCTTTTTTTGGGGTTTTTTAAAAAAAATTTTTTTTTATTATTATGTTTTTTGAGGCCACCAGTAATTACCGGTGTGTTAAGTTTGTGTAAAGTCAACTTTTACATGTCATATGTTTACATACGTGCTACATTAGTTATTTTGAAAGAATGAAATTATATATTTTTAAAAAACTAAATACCAAATTGCTGCATTAACTATGAACTGGACATTCTATCGTAGACTAATGTTATGATGAAAAGTAAAAATATGTTTGCTTGATTTAGCAATCTGAAATACCTAGAGGCTATTAAGGCTACCACTGGCCAAGATCATATACATATTCTAATATTCAGGCTATAAATCACTAAATAAATTGGAATTATGTTGTGGCTAACTGATATTGACCCGGAGTTACTGTGCAGGTGCAGGCATGAGCAAGGCGAGGCTGAGCAGGGAGAGACGGAATGCCCAGCCTGGCTTTACCAGAGTGACGCGCAGTGTCAGCTCTCAGGACTCAGCAGCGTCTCAGCAAGGAAGACCCTCAGACTCAGGCCTACTCAATGACCTCAGTCTCATGACCGTTAGTGAACAGCAGGCTTCATTGGCACGGTGAGATGCTGCCCTAGCTCTGACTCTTTTTTCCTTATAAGTACAAGGAATAATACAGTTGCTATGAATGTTACCTTTTGCATTTTTACAGTTAGTCATAACCACGACATTTGAAACAGCTGTAAAATTGTATTTAGTTAATCGTTCATAGATTTTATGGGGCAGTTCTATTGTTCCGTACATCATGAAGGTATGTTGGGGGATATTGCCTTTCGACATGACTATTTTGCTCTAAATTGCAATGTCAATGGCATTGAGACTTGCATCTGTATAAACATTGTAATCAGGACAGTATTAAATAATTAAGCTGGACCTTTTTCTAAACCTTGCTTGCTCGTTTCCATCTTTGCCTACCACTGCATGTAGGAAAGGGAAACAACCCCAAAGTAGTGAAGTCAGTGAAGGCTCATCAGGGAGCATTAAGCATGTCCTTTCCTCCGTTTCTGGCTCTTCGACGCGAGCCCCCGGCCGACCAGGCCCACGAGGGGCTCTGGAGACTGTGGGCCGGCTCATGAAGATTGGCCGTCTACGTAATGTGGTAGTGGTGGCTGGTGCTGGAATCAGCACGCCCAGTGGCATTCCAGATTTCAGGTGAGTTACACCCTGTCTTATGCACTGGGGTCTACTAGCTCTGCCACACATCATTAGCATTTTCTGAACTTTTTATGGCTACTTTGTAGTTTTAAAATTGTCTTCTAAACTGTGAATATGCACTATTTTATAGGTTATTTTAAAATCAGTCCATTCAGGTATTGATTGAAACTGAATCGCCCACCTTTTTTATTTTCTCTCAGGACACCAGGGACAGGCCTGTACGCAAACCTGGAAAAGTACAACGTTCCTTACCCTGAAGCAGTCTTTAACATTGACTATTTTTCTGATGACCCCCGTCCTTTCTTCTCATTGGCTAAGGAGTTGTACCCTGGCAGACATCGTCCCAATTACATTCATTACTTCATCCGCATGCTGCACCAGAAAGGACTTCTGCTTCGCATGTACACTCAGAACATCGATGGCCTGGAGAAAAGTATGTTTAAATTTGAAATGATACCAGTACATTTTTCAAAGGTTGATCAGAAGAGCAGGGATTCCTGATATGAATGACTGGATTTGTGTGATCTAGATTATTCAATTAATTTTGAAGAGGCTTATAAAAGATTTTTGTTGATCCTTTCATTAAACAAAAGTGTTTCCATTTTGCAAGTGTGTGGTATCCCAGATGATAAGCTAGTGGAAGCTCATGGAAGTTTTGCTACAGCTTCCTGTCATCTGTGCTACACACCATTTCCCGCTGAGGAAGCCAAGGTGAGGAGCAGCAGTGCTACACTTACAGCTGTTTGTGAAAGTTAACTGTTGCAATAATCTAACTTCAATCTGCATATTTATACTGTTGTGACATTTTTTCCCCCAGAAAGCCATCATGAGCGACAGTGTGCCCACGTGTTCATTTTGTTCAGCCACAGTCAAGCCAAATGTTGTGTTTTTTGGAGAAGACCTACCTGAAAAATACTTCCAGCATGCCCAAGATTTCCCTAGAGCAGACCTGCTTATGATCATGGGCACCTCTTTAAAGGTCAGCATACTGAGAAAAGCCTTAATCTCAGCAGTGGTCACCAGCCCTGGTCCTGGAGATCCCCAGAACTTTTCTAGGCTTTCAATACAATATTAATTAACCAATTTAGGGTAAACACTAAGATGTGCAGGGCAGGGGGGGAGGTTCCATGCCTCAGCTATGGAATCACCAACTGTTAAAAATGGTTGTCCTGTAGATCTGTCTGTCTATCAATGTGTCACACATGCTGCAACTAATGAATCAAGTCTAAAATGGTTTATTGGCTTTGCAGGAAAGTAGATCCACTGTTGCTTGATAACTTTTTCTAAAGTTTTTCTTTTATGACCTTACAATTTTCTTGTACATTTGTTCATCGTCTAGCAGGCTTATTGTGTTTGTAGTCTGTCTAGTATATTATGTTAAACTCAATTGCATGCATGTGTGTGGTTATGCCTGATGAAATAAAATGGATTCTGATGACTAGTCTAAACCTTACTCTCTTGTCTCAAGATTGAGCCGTTTGCCAGCTTGGTGAACACAGTGAAATCCACAGTCCCCCGGCTTCTATTGAACCGTCATGCAGTGGGGCCGTTTGAACGAAAGCCACTGAGAAGAGGAGACTACATGGAGCTTGGAGACCTGGAGGACTCAGTCAGAAAACTCACAGAGATCCTGGGCTGGCACGATGAAATTCAAGATCTGATGAACAGCCATGAGAATGGGGTGTGTTGTCCTGCATGTTTATTTAGTTGATATAACATGTGTCAATAAAATGTATTTGAAATACTATTTTTGCTCTGGGATTTCCAGACTGTTTCCATGGTGGTAAGCAGTGGAGCTGTCATTCCGTCATGCAGCAGCGGTGAAGAGAGCGACTCCTCAGAGACGGACAAAAGCACAGAATCATCAGTACTAAGTAACCACGTACCTCTACAATCTTTATGAAGAACACATACTATTGTATTGTACACTTTTTAAACAATTATTGGTTAACAGTTAATATTGTATGTGTTTAAGAAAAAACACTCTTGTCTTTGGGACAGTTTTTCCATGCTAATTATTAATAAAATATATTTCATGACAGAAAAAATGCATAAATGCATCATATGTATCTTTGGTCCTCTGACCTAGACTGAACACAGCTCTAAAGAAATGTATTAATCAAACCTAATGGCTATATCCTTTTAAAGTACAGGATGATTTGTAATAAAACAGCAGAGCATCCAAACTATTTCAAATTCAATTAAAAGTCAAGTAGTGGTCATTTTAATAGTGTATGTGTGTTGGGTCAAGGGGTAGTGGATCTTAAAGGCCCCAACGCAAGTTCTAAATTAGCATGGAAGGCATGACCTCCCGTGTGTGTGTGTGTTCACAGGCACTGCAACCTTCGAGCTGAGGCCTCTCTCCAAAACTCTAATAAATGTCTCTGCTTAGAAACAAAGAACCCCAATATCCTGCTGCTGTGTGTGTGTGTGTGTGTGTGTGTGTGTGTGTGTGTGTTTCTTTCTTTGTGTCCGTGTGAGAGGGTGAGTGCCAATAACAAGGAAGCTGCATGGAGAAAGGCAATTTTGCTTGCCAGTGTTTGAGAGAAAACAATTATTACATTTTGAAACAATTATTACATTTTGCACAGTCAATTAAGTAACAATTATTGATCCAGATTTTATCAACTCAACTTATCAATCTTCTGTTTAATATGAAATTACATGTTTCATGCTCATATAGGAAATCAGAACTACTGTTTAAAGGAATATTTTGGCAAAAAACACAATGTTAGCAAACCCAAATCTTTTATCTGTAAAGACATCCCCAAGACTTCTAACGACCCACATAAACTGCCAGGGTTTGGCCAGATCTAGTGTATAACAGTATGACTTACTGTGAACTAGAAAAAATGAAAAAGAAATTCACAGCGTAGCTGAACACACACTAATGCTGCTCAGTGAGTACCAGCTCTGGTGTCTGAAATGGCTGCCTGTAGCAATGAACTTTTGTTCACTTTTACAGCTAACAGTAAGTCAGATTGATTCTTAAACCGCATAGATTGTGGTTTTGTGACACTTTAATGAGGACCTAGATGCAGTTTGAGTGGGGTGAATTTTGATGTCCCCCTCAATCCCCCAAACTATTCCTTTAAAGGATGCTGATGCATATTAGGAATGCAAATTTTGTGCTTTTCCTGTAAATGGCATGCAAGTTAATTCTTTCCTTACTCTCTATATAAATGTAAATCTTTGTTATCCCAATGCTGCTGTTTTGTATGTGACATTTTCATTTTACCTGTTGACATCAAAACCATTTAATAAATAAATGAGATTTTATACCCAACAGTTCTGAAGCCTATATTGTGACTTTTTTTCACGAAACTAAATTTCACGATCTAGCCTTAACCATGCATTTCAAAATGTTATTCACAATAAAAAGAAATTGTAATGCAACAACGTGAAGGCAGCTTCGTAATTTAATTGTTTAGTAAAGTATTAAAACAAAATTGTATGTTATACACTATCATACCTTTCATCATAACATCAAAAAGCAAAAATTTCAGCAAGAATTCTCATTATTTGAATGGTCCTCTGTAGATGTTCTTGGGTTGTTGTTAATGTTCAAGTTAATGTCTTAAGCTTAAATAAGTTTCTACATGTACTTCAACAATTAAAGTATCTGTAGATAATCCATAAAGGACCATCAAAACAGTTCTATTCAGTCTTTGTTTGTTGTCCCAATAGTTCCTGGACATGAAAATAACTGCCATGTGAAAACTACCAGTCATTCAGAGACACTGGAGGTGAGGGGATGCAGAATTTAAGCATGTTGAGATTACAAAGTAAAAGTTGATTACAAAGTAATAGTACAATAACAATCCTGAATCTCCTTTAATCATAAATATTTGATTATATGTAATGAGCTAAATGTTGATTCATCTTCAGTTAACACTTGGCTCATATATGCTGATTTTACAGAAAGCAAACAGTGGGATAAATCTTAGGCCATACAAACGTTTTGTAACATGAGCCAAACTACTACTGCGGTTTATGTTGATGTTTATGTGTAAAGGACTATTCTTGTATAGTTTTCAGAGTTGGTTTTTACTCTAAATATAAGTAACAATTGGTACAATGCAGCATTTGTATGTAGGACAACTCGTGCTTTATGTGAAGGCTAATCATTTTGACAATCAGCTGTTTTGTCTTGTGGCACTAATAAAGGCTTATCTTATTACTGGAAGACTAAGAGGTGTGTATAAAAGATGGAGGTGTGGCATAAATGCTCTGTGAAGTTGTGAACAACTCATTTCAGTATACACTTATTCTGTTTGACAAAGGTATATTATTAATATCCAGTTGGAAAACGCATACAACATAAAGGCAAAACTTGCTTCCTGATCAGGAAAGGAAAACATGGTACAGCATAAAATTTACAAAGCTTGAAACAAAAAAAGAAATACAGGACAATGTGTACAAAAGTACAGGCTAAAAAACAGTTTAAAACATGTTTCCAGCTCATTTTTAAAAAGTCATTCCAAAGAAAAAGGACTTCAATACGAAGAGTCTACCATAAGGCCAGAGAATGATCTGCATGAAAGTCTTCACTGTTTTCAATGAGAAAAAAACAACAACCCAGTGTCTGATAACTGCTCTTAGGAAAATTAGGCTTCTGCAGTCAGTGGATAAGACGCCTCTTAGCAGAACTTCAGACATCTAATAAGTGTGTGTGGCCTAAATAAGGCAGTCATAAGGCAGTCAGTATTTTACATGAACTTCATGGCTCTTTTCTTGACACAAAACTACACTCTGGGCAAATGCTAACTGCACAGGAAAGTGGGGTAATGTTGGGTACAAAGTAACGGCCATTTCATGTATATAAATGTGAAGACTGCTTGTAGTCGGGCCTGTTCTCACAGTGACATTTGGAATTTTTTACAGCATTTTTGTATCATAACCTTTTTAATTATGTTTAATCAATAATAGAGTTGTGTGTACAAGCTACAATTTGGTGAAAAACTAGTCAGGTTGAAGTACAGCTTCCATGCATTGGGATTAGTCTGAAAACGGTGTGCTATTAAGCCTCCTACAGCAAGCAGAGAGACCTTAACTTCCTATATACTGTGCCCTCCATAATTCTTAGCACCCTTAGTTAATGAGTGAAAAAGACTGACTCCTTTAAAAAAGAATATATCAAGTCCATTTCAGTGCATTAGCAAGAATAGTCAAAGAATTTATTCTGGAAAAAGTGTCCTTTATTGGCACCCTGTCCTTCAGTATTCTGTGCGACTTCCTGTTACCAACAGAACAGCACAGGATTTTCAGTTGTTCCTCAGTGCAGAGGAAGATCTCCAGATTGTGCAGTCTTGGGCCTTCCCTGGGCAAAATGGTAGGAAAGATTTCTTTCCTAGAAGTAGTTTCTGGTAGTTTCTTCCAAACCGGTAACATGGAGGTGACTTCTTATGGTGAATTTAGATGGTGATTTACATGGTGGCCCCCAGGACACTACCAAAGTCTATAATGCTGAGGATTTTTTTTTTTTACTTCTATGACCAGTCAGTGTAGCAGCCTCTAACTTCACCATAGCCTTGCATTATCTTCCAGGCTGGTCCATTATAGTTTTGTTTTCATGGGCATTTTAAGTCAAGCAGCCATTCTCTGATTTGTGCAAGTTTGTGGAATCCTTCCCATGATGAATGGCAAAGTGACCGTCACCTCATGCTTATACTCCAGTGAAACAGGTGATCATGACAGCTAATAATGAACACTTAGGCCAGTCAAATATGCATAATTCAGTTTCTTGGGGTACCAGTATTTGTGAGATTTTGTTAAATTACCAATGGCTGCTTTATTCTTAGATTTTTTTTCTACTTTCATTATAAGAACTTATAATGTGAATTTGTAATAAGCCTTTTCCAATCATCTTCAGCAGAGGGTGCAAAGTGCAGGAGGGCACTGTAAATTTGTGGCTCAGATTTATTAAATACATACTACAGCTACAATACCTATTTTATGGTCCAGATTTTGTTTTTCTATATATGACAGCATGTCACATTTATCTTTAAAATATTTTTGGTCTGACAGCTCATATCTCCAACAACAAAGAATAGTAAGATTTACATCAATTTACCTTTCCAATAACTTTCCAATGGCTGTTACATTTAACCCAACCTATTTTTGCAAGCTGCTTTCGGGCAAATTGTTCATGAATGGCAGGCTTGAGAAACGGAGGCTTTCATTTTTCACAGAGATGAATAAGGATTAAAACAGTCATTTTCCTCAAATACAAATTATCTAGCAAAAACCAAAGTACATTAGTTTGTGCTGCGCTTTCCCCTGAATGTATCAGGGTCTTTAAAGCCACATTATATTTACAGTAGGCATTCAGTGATCACCAAAGATGACATTTGGTTCTTATATTTGACTTGTGTATGGTGTAGACATGACATTTTTGCTTAAGAGGCTTTCAACGACCACCGCAATTTAAATTTATTTATTAACCCTTAGTCACGTGTGAACACACCACAGCACAAAGTGAAATTCTCTCTCTGCATTTAACCTATTCACAAATAGAAGCTGCTGCCAACATGGGTTCGAATCCCAACCTCAGTGGTGACAATAGCAGTTGGGATTTGAACACACAACCTTCTGATTGCAGGCCATCCAGCTGCCCAAGACCAGTCACTATATGTTGTCTTAACTACAGTGTGCACCTTTAAAGATATTGATAACATGTGCTGTGCATTCAATCACTTAACAGTCTGATATCTGGCAATTTCTCCAGCTTGCCTGGATCAACCCGACAGCTCATCCCTGTTGAACACTACTGCCTTTAAACATTTCAGTGCATTTTAATTGCGGAGTTGGAATGATTAAGTGAGCAAAAACTCCAGAGCCTGTGACTGACCCTCGGTGCTCCTGTGTGTGCATGTGCATCTCAATAATAGTAATACAAACAAAAGAACAAACTGCCTCTGCATGGGACAGTTTAGGTATTTAATGGTGTGAGGCTGACGTGGATTATATCAGATTCTTTCAGTAACTTTGCCCTGAGGGCTACCAGAGGAGACCCCGCAGTGATCGCAGAACTGGCTCAAGTTAATCGGAATCAGACTCACTGCTGGCTTCAACTCTGCATGCGCGGACAGCCTCCTCTAGGGGTGCTAGTGATCCATCTCTTCTCACACCCATTGGCTTAATCAACTGTTGACTGTGGAGACAGAAAAATTGCAGTCAGTCATTTTATCACATCTGCGATGGTAACTACGAATCAGAAATAGCTCTATTTGTTTCCAAAAAGGGTGTATTAATAATGTACAAGTTCTCAATTTCTAATATTCAATATTATGATGCTTTACGCAGATGTCTCTTCCAATTCACGAGAAATAAATGTGCCATTTCAGCCATACACACACTACACAGTGACACAAAACAATGTTTCTCCAGAACTACGACGCAACACAAACAAAAACAAACACCACAGTGCACAGTACAGAGAGCAGGAAAGAGATTACAAGAAAACATTGAGAGCAGTCGACCAAAGCTACTATAGTACAAGCTTCAATACATACAGCACTTTGTGTTACATTCAGCTGCACAGACAACTGTATAACCCCCCACCAGAAAGTAACATTATACTGTTTATGCATTTTAACAAGGTTATGATGTGGTAATTTAAATGTTATATGGTCACAAAGCAATTCCATATTTCATGTCATTTATGCAGTGGACACATCACATTAATGTTAATGACCGTTTTGTCCCCACAACTTTTAAGAGATCCCCCCTCAGTTTCACAAACACAACTGCCACCCCCCAACATAGACCATAGTACATTTTAAACCAAACTGAAACGAGAAAATGAGAGATGTTCTCATTTGATGACATGGTACCAAAAGTCAATCCACTGTAGTGTTGATGGTTCTGCTGGGTCGATATTGTACCAAACTGTTATAATCTTAATTTAAGGTCAGGTTTTGTGTTTCTAAAGTTCTGTTAAGATTTTGCTGTGTTTAGTAATGTTTATATTTGGCAAAATGAAGCAATGTGTACAAAAAGGTCCATGTCACTCAATGTGAAACAACAGTGACAACTAGCTACTTGTGTAATCATTTGATGCATTTGTTGCCCTCGCGTCTCATCGATGTGTTTTTTGAGACCACCAATTTGTCACCACAATCCACCTGCCCTTTGAAAGAAACCCACTGCGCCAGCCATTGTAGAAGCATTCAGCTCCTTCCTCTAAAGAGGCCTGTTGATGTGCTGGACATCTTTCTTTTCCTTCACATCCGGCCACATGAGAGCCCTTGGAATCACGGCCCTTAAAACACACACCCTGGACCCAGCCCAGGCCCTCCCTTCCCCCAGCTTTGCAGTTTAATTACAGGATCAGTACTCATTCTAATCTCTTCAAAGCCATGGCTACTCCTCCGTGCTAATCCAATTATATCTGCACTGTGTGTCACTAGTGCACCCTAGGATGATTCATCAGGGCATTATCCAATCAAAGAAAAGCATAAGATGATTTATCAGAACATTAGCTAATCAAAGTTTACAAAAGTCTCTTATTTACATTCATTTGCAGGCCTCACAATTAACAGGTTAGGTACAGAAATGCTGAGTTGAGGGCATAAAAAAAGTTGCAATCAGTTTGTGCTAATTCCAGTTGAGCATTCTTGAAAACAAAAATCTAATTCACACAATTTTCCAAGAGCTAAACCATTTTGGAGCTCTTTAGTTTAGCACTTGAGCTGGAGCTACAACTGAATCTTTTCCGTGAATAAATCCTCACACTTTTCGCAACCCGCTCAAACTGCCTGTAGCTCTTCATTAGGGTGGCACAGGCTTGCTGAAATGAATTTCACCTCTATAGGTAGCCATCCGAAGTCCCAGGTTTGGAGAGGATTGATTCTGAATTAGATCCTCTTCATTTATGAAAGTTGTTTTTATTAAAAAATTATTTTAGATCAGCACCAACTCCTTGTTGTCCACAATGGCTGCTCGCTGCGTTTGGTTAGTGAGGACAGTAAGGTCATGTTCGCATGATGGTCAGCATGTTTGGTGTCCACAACTTATAAACAATAAAGGATTATAAAAACAGATGCCAAGTTGGTCAATGTGAATACAGTAATTATGTCCAGTTTTAGTTTTATACACTGTTATGCAGCATCAGGAAACACAGCCACTTAACTCAGCACAGTCTGAAGCACGTCAACTGCACAGTGACTGAACTGCCTATAAGTTCCCAACACCTGCTACGCCTCCTGGCACCAATGCAAAACTAAGGAAGTAGACTGTGGACATATCTTCAATGTCTGAAGTACAACGAAAAGTGCACATATTAACATTTTGTCAAGCCATCACTTAAATGCAGTGTCAAATTACTCTATGGTGCCAAACATACAAACCTGCCAGAAACCAACCTTTCTGATTGTCAAAAGTACCACATAATAATTGGTTCAGAAGATGATGAAGTAGTGAACACAAATGTGAGCATTACTGTGTGTGTATGGTTGTGTTGGTGAGTCAGAGTCAGGGGTAATTGGAGTGAGTCAAGCTGGGGCAGGGGGCATTCTTGTTGTGAGGTGAGTGGTCTCCTGAGCAGCCATACTGGGAGACTGGTGACTGTCAGTGTGCCCTCACTACACCACCTCCTTTATCTTGATGAAGAGGGCAAAAAAAATAGAAACAACGACCCATTCTAAAAGGAGGAATCTGCCTCTTGTGGGCACACGCTGCTCATTACAAATCCATAGACGGGCAATACCACTGTATAGATGAACAACAATGATGTCCTTTTGTGTTTGCAAACTTTAACACTCTCCAAATTACGCATACGTACACACCAAAGCTACCTTAATTGAGCCTGTGTGTCTGTTCTTTTCTTCTCCTGGGACAATGTTTGGCACCTCCGTTGAATACAACAAACCATGTATAAAAGAGGCACGTATATCTATTAAAAAAGAAAAAACTGAATGCACAGCACAAAGGACTGTGAGCTTGCGACCCCACTGTGTGTGCCAATTAGCTGGTAATTAATGCAGCAGGGCTGAGGTGGCGGGCTGGTGTGCTGGTGGCTTGTATTGACTCTGTTGAATGCTGCGGCGCAGAGGAGGGCCAGCTGTAAATGAGGTAGAGGCAGGCAGCGGGAGATTCCTGCCTTAATGAAGCGGTTGGTAAGGAACGCGCTCAGAGCAACGACACTTCTCATACTGCTGTCTCACTAGTGTCTCCTGTCAGTTGTTGGCGGAAAGGTCAACGTAAAGGTAGTCTGCTCTTACTAATGCCACTGATGAGAGCAAAGCTGAATGTGATGCACTTACTCTAGTAATTCTCTCACTTAGATTATATATCTACAAAATGTACAAATACAAAATAACCAGAACACCCAGAAAAGTAGCCATTGTCAACCGAAGCAGGGCTATTAACTCACCGTGACAACTCGCCAATCATGCTGGCCAGCTGTTGAGCTTCAAATTCCTTCTGTTCTTCAGTCATGTCGTCAATAGGGTTTGGCAATGGCTCTTCTATATGGCCTGTTATCGGGTTAATACTAAAAGACACAAGTGGTGAGAAAACATACACCAACTATGTTCAAAAAGCATTTTAGCTAAAAAAAAAAAAAAAAAACACACCCTTACAATGGCTTTGCTAACTTATACTCCTCAGTGTCTGAATCCTCATCAGCAGAGTACTCTGTCTCTCCTCTGCCTCCTGCGAGCAGGCCTCGCGCTACCAGAAGCCCTGCAGCATTGCCGTAGCCCGTGTACTTCAACAGGTTATCGACTGCAAAACATTAGGCAAAAAGATGGCAAAAATCCATACTCTCTAACCAGAAGCTAAAATATTTATCCACCTCAAATTAACCAAACATCTGAAACAATTCCTCATTCTTGCAATCAGTCACAGAGGGGTTGAAATAAGCACTCACCGCTTTCTTTGCAGAGGACAAAAAGAAACTCTGCAGATCCCTGTTTAACTCCCATGTCTACGTGAGTCATGAGACGCACTAGTTTGTTCCGGACTGTGGTGCCCACTTCTGGCCTCTCTTTCATGTCTTTTAGAGGTGGCAAAACCTGTGCATTATAATGTTATGTTAGAAGCCAATACAATATTATTTTAAAATGACACAGGTGAGTATTTCCAAGACAACAGCCGGGGTGTTACACGTACCTTCGCTTTGAGGTATCTGCGGATCTCCCTGTGGTATCGGGAACCTTCCGTCATGAGGCTCAGGACTGGTGTCAGGCCTTCTTTGTAATTGGACCCCTGAGTGTACAGAAAAACATGAGCTTTGTGTCTTTTTTCCACAGCAAGGGTGATGGAGTTAAAGGCAGAGAGCTTGCTTGCTTGCCCCATTCTTTAGTTTATTCTTGTTCAGTACCTTGTCTATTCTTTTCTCCATGAAGTCTACGAGCACCTGCAGAGCATCCATGTTCTTTCCACCATATTCCTCAAGTCCTCCTTGTGAAGGCACATCAATCAGGACGTCCAAGCAGCATACAGGAATATTGCTCAGGAGGTTTATAGCATGACTGGGAGAGATTGTTGAACAAAACAGCAGTTAGCACCTATTTCATCTATTTAATATCGTGCAAGCAATTATACTGCAAGCAAACTTACGATGACATTCTATAAGAGTGTATCTTTTCAGGGCTTTAAACGTTGACTCTTGTCAGTGTATATAAGCTGATAAAGCTTTCTCACTGAATTCTAGTTATTATCTTTGAAAACGATTATGGACTGTTTCAAAACAGCCTACTTGTAAATATTTGAAGATTAGGGTTAGGTTGAGGTTAGTGACACTAAGGAGCCATACTAACAGTGCTGTCAACAAAACATGCATATGCCTGGCCATTTTATAAAGTCTGACAAGGGGGACAAGAAACCTCACTCTGTTCCTGAGCCGATTTGAATAACAAAAGCCCAGCTACCAGCGCACAAGTCTGCTTCAGCACATTCAGACTGCTTTGTTAAAGAGGCAGAATATAGTCAGCCAAGTTGGAGAGTGGTAGAATGCATTGTGCGTTTGTGTCAAGACAGCAAGACATTCCAGAGGTGTGAAAGGGCTGGCGACTGAGCCATGGGGCACACAATCAGTCAAGCCCACATAAACAGGGTGCAAGCGAATGGGAGGGGGTCTAAATGCACTGACTTCTCTCTACAGGGCAAAGGGGTGCACCATTAATCATTTAAAGTCAAAACTCCAATCACATTCTGGCACTTCTTTTCAATATGTCATGAGAATTCACAACGTATTGAGACAGAGGCCTTACAATCAGAACTCAATTCATAGAGAAACAGCCAATTTGATTAGACTAAAATGCAGTTACCTGCTCTCACATGTAACAATTCACTTCAAACTGCAAGCCTCCTTAATACAGCACTGCGTTGCTTTAATAACCCAAACACACAGAGTTGGGACAGAGCAGAGCACAAACCTGTGAGCCTCTTCTGTTTTCTCCGCTGTCTGAGCCCTCAGCATCAATATATGCCTCATAATGGCTGCAATAAGCCGCAGTTGGTGATCATTCTCCTATGAAAAGAAAGAAAGCAAAATTGTGAGCAAATGGTTCGATTGAATTTTCAATATATTCTAAACTGACTGCAGAGCACAAATGTGTAGTGCATTATAAAGTAAATGGTTTGGATGGAGAGGCCAAGATTGGCCAGAAAAAAAAGACAAAGACGTTGTAACAAAGAGGGTGTTACTGGTGTCATGACTTTAAAAAAATGGAAGAGAATCACACACGACTTCTCCTCCCAGTACATTACAAAGCAATGAGTTGACACAGAGCCTGGAAGGCATCAAGTGTTAGCCTCGTAATTAGAGACTATGTGGGCGAACTAGTTTGGCTGCACATGGAGGAAGAATACATAATAACTCGGCGAGCAAGGGAGTTTTCCATGTTAGGATCAGTAAATGACTTAGGCTAGGATGTGTTTCAACAAACACCAAAACTCAGGTTAGGGAAAGGCCATTTAACTGATAAACTTCTTCCTGCTGCTAAGGTCTGGCCTCTCTGCAACAGACTGAAACACGCTCCTTTCAGCATTAAACATTTAATTCCTACAAAACAGAACAGTAGTCTGAAACCTGACATCCTTTCTTTGCTAAAATGACCATTTATAGACATTTAACTACAGATACAGCAGAAATTCTTCACTGAAGAAGTGTGTCCTAATAAATGCAAGTATCTTTACAGTCCTTTCACACATGAAAGTCACAGAGAATTTCTTCAACTTTTTTTAAAGCAAGCAGAAAGGTCTAATATAATTTTAAAAAGCAAACAAAAGGACAATAAATTATATTTAATATTATATAGTTTACTTTTAAAATTATAATACACGTATTCTGGTGGGGCATTAGACAGCATTTTCAAATTTCTGCAGTAGGTTTCCCAGAGTGTGGCAAACCATCTGAGCAACAATTCTAAATTTTTGTTTTAGTTTCAGTATCCTGATAATTAGGATGAGCGTAGAAATACAACAATATAACACTTCATGGTTTCCCATAATTATCTATGGTGGAATTTCAAAGCAGCTCTGCTATAACAACAGAAAGACATTTTTGGCAACATGTCAAGTTCAGGCATGTGGCTGTGGAACGCACTGCTCACTTCTAGAAGTCTGACGTTTATCCTGCAGAGGTGCTTTTAAAATATAAGCGACAACAGTGACCTCCACCAAAATCTTACAAACAAACATGTTTGCAGTAACAGCTTTGAAAACAATGCTGAAGGTGCTGAATAACTCATTATATTGTATAACATTTCCATAAAATACATCAGTTAATGTTAATGAAGTATGTCACTGCAAGACCACTTTACAGGAAATAAACAGGATTTTCAGTTCTTAATTTTGCTTTCATGGAACAAGAATATTTTGGCATTTTTCTCTTTCAACCAAAAACTGAAAGTGCCACTTTCAATCATTTTTGGCTTTTTGTTAAGTTGTTAAGACCAGTGCTCTCATTTTACCACCTCAACTTTGTCCATGGTTGTCCCAGTGTCAAATAAATTAATAACATGTGTTGTTTTGTTATATTGTATAAAATGTTATGACAGTTTCAAACATCAAAGTAGTTTGTATTTCAAATTATGTTTAAGAGCCAGGTCATGAAAAACTCAAGGTACAAATAATCAGTAGCTGGAACAAATGCAGATAGTGTTTGTAGCCTCAGTCCGGCTCACCTCACTGGAATACGACATGGTGATGTTGAACAGAGCTTTGAGGGCTTCCATCACCTGATCACACTTCTCAAGTGAAATGGGTGGAACCTGGGGGTCAGGAGGTGTAACTTCATATGGTCCTGCCCAGCGCACGTCCAAGATGCGCTCCAGCACTCCAGTAAGCAGCCCCACAGCGCCCGTTTCTTTGCACAGTTCTCTGCGGATATCTGTCCGCAAGGCAGATAGCAGGAACAGCAGGCGGAGAGAGAAGAGCCCCACTTCGTGGTGCATGGAGCTGGATGGGCGCAAATACGCACAAAGGCCATGCCCTAACTGCACATCTGCACACACCTGCTGTGCTGCCACACTGTTGAACACCACATTGCATAGACACTTGAGTGCTTCCACCACCACAAGCTCCTCTGACGCTGATTTGGCCTCCTCCAGAGGCTCTACATCACCGTCCACCAGTGGGATTCGGGCCAGTCCTGCTAGAGTGAGAATGCCCTCCCGGGTGGCTACGGGTCCCAGCACACGCTTGTCACGGGACAGGATGCGCATGGTCTCCAGACAGGTGCTTTGGCACTGGGGTTGGACAGGCCGTCTGAGCACTGTGAGCAAACCCTCACAGAGCTTCTGCAACAGGGGAACACAGAGATGCAATGTGATACATTTCATAACTTTAACAAACTTAGCAAAATAAAACCTAACTAAACTGACTGCAATTATAGTTACAGTTAGTCCATAAAAATAGTTGTTCACTGACAATGCCGACTGCAAAAAAGACTGAACTTTGAATTATGGTGAAGCTGTAAGAGCGAGGAAATTGTAGAAAGCACAATGGTTTAATGAGCTCATTAACTGATACATACCTTATAGTCGATACACAAACCAGTGCATGAAATACAGCACTAAATGCAGAATACTAAATGCAGTCTTAAATTCACATTGTCAATTTTATACTCACTATCCGAGCATCCTCTTCTTTACAGTCAAAGGCAAATGTCCTGTTGTTCTGAAAGACAATTTGAACGCAATCTCAAACAAACAACACAGATGAAACTCAGAAGCTTGTGCAAGGTGGACAAACTTTCTGTCAAAAGTCAAATTAAAACTACATGTCCTGTAATAATCTTATGACTGGTTCCTTTGAACATAGGGCTTGCATTATCTACTTAATGTCAGCAATTTTTTTTTTTTTAAAATCCTTTTATGTTGAAAGTATGTTGCTTTTTTGTGCTCTTTGTCTTAGCTGAGTTTCGCAGGGTTCATGTGTTCCATATAATATAGACAAATATAATGGGATGTGTGACCATAACACCACGTCCCACTTTAATAACTGCATTCAGATACATAGACTTCCTTATAGAGTTGGTCCCTCGTTACAGCTGCTATAATGGTTCTGCCCCCCATGCGCTAGACTCTGAGGGTAACTTGTTTTTCTATAATAAACTAGATCAAATGTGAATGCCCTGGCAGGAGCAAATAGTTTTATATTTGATTTGAGTACATTAATGTTTAAGTTGAGATTTACAAGAAATATCTGAAATGCAGCTGTGTAACTGTGTTAAAGGGAACACTGCTGTTAAAAAGCTCCTTATTTGTTTAAAATGTTTGCATAACAGATATTCTTACACTTTTATTCATATAGCAATACTTATAAATATAAGTGTGCAATATGCTACTTTTGAATTAATTCTATAATTTTGCATATAACAATGTACTGTTATATATGTTACATATATATTTATTAATCGTTATATGATTCATGCCCAGCATTAGTCCAAGTGGAACTGTAATGCTAGTCACCCCTGAAACTCAATCAAAAAGAGGCTCAGACTACTTTCAGTTTTTACAGATCTTAAATTTCCTCCTAGACTTTGAACTGATTGATGGATATTGTATAATTATTTAATCTTATTTCCCTATTTATTCTTACCTATTTGTTTTATTCTTTTTTCATTTTCAACATTATGTTATTACTTGCAAAGCACTGCAATATTCAATACATTCTGAAGTTGGTTAGATTACCCAAAGCACAATGGAAGCACAATTTCCTTTTGAGCAAAACTATTTCGCACGTTTGGAAAAAAGGATTTCAATACAGTCCAAACAGCACTACCTGTGGACACCTGCAAACTTAGAATAGACTTGGCACTTACTGCACTTACAAGAGGGCAAATAAATAATTTAAGATAATAGAAAATTGACACCTTCTCTTCTAGAATGGGCTTTATTACTCTTTAAAATTATGTAACACTCAAGGTAAACACCTGACATGTACTCATTCAGTTTACAAACAAAGTAAATCTCAGTAACGTCAACATCTACCTTTCACATTAGCTAGCAAGCCAGCTAGGCTAATGAGTAGCCAGATAACATTATATGTAAGCTATCCTGCAAAATAAAGAATTCAGTTGCAGACTTTCGCCTGAACTCCGGAAAACGTCCAAGGAAACTAAACACCATATTCTCACTGCCTTTGTTTTGTTTTACTGCGGTCATCATTCAGTTTCAAGCTAGCTTGTAGCTAGCTAGCTAGCTAGCTAACTAACAGCATCCAGGAACTCACCTCTGTGTTGTATTTCTGTAAACGTCTCTGAATTTCGTCTTCGTTTCCGAGTTCGATCTGGGTTAAAATGTCACTCAGCTCCATGTCTGGATGCTGTACACATCAGCTCGTATCGTAGCTAAGAGCTCAGAAGGGGAAATCTGGAGCAGTTTCTACAGGAGGTTTTGTCTCTGAGGCTCTTTACCTTCATATGTCTCAACTTCAGATAGACGTCACGGGTGCTGCGTCACAACTCTCTCTGGAGACTCAGGGGTTCAGCAGAGCAAAAAACTTCAAAGCAAAATCAAAGCATATGTTTTTTGTTTTTTCTACATTCGCTTATGGGCGTGTGCAGTCGGCCTCTGCCCCTGAGTAGATAAGATTACAGAATAGTCTTTAAAAAGTCCCTTGTAGTTCACCCTGCTTATACAACAGTTTGTGGACCCAGTTTGGGAATAACTTTTTTATTCCAGTACACAAGGCAGGTTCCATACAATGTCACTAAAGTCCCTGTTGGTGTAATGCGTCTCAATACTTTTGTTCATATTGTTCAGCGGCACTGGAGTTTCAATGATAAATGTATTATAGTAAATAATACTATTACAGTTATAGTAAATAGTGATGCTGATGAACGAATGTATTCCCAAATGTTTTCCTGCAGATCTACCTGTCAACAAGTCATTAATGTATGGAACATCTTCAATGCAGGACATCTTCAAGCCTGCTGGAAAGAGTCTCAGGTGGCACAGCATGAGGTTCCTTGAGAAAATACCCATTGCAGATAAAATGGTATCAAGGAACAGGGGTAGCTAGTGCAAAAATGAGTTGTTTAAAAATTCTGCTTTATATTTCCATATGAGCTATTTTACGCTTTTAACATGTTCACTGATTTTGTAAAATGTGTATTTTTCAAGCAGGCTCAGCTGGATGTTTGTCTTGTATGAGATATGGGCTTCTATCATAAAGGCTTTGTAGATCCAGTGCAATAGAAACTTAGCAAATATTATAAAAATCATTTCAGCTGCGCAGGTATGCTTTGAGTGAAGGGGGGACATGTGCACATTTGATTTTTAGTTGTTGACTGTGGTCTGTGGTGGGTTGGCGCCCCACCCAATGTGAGCCCCTGCCTCGTGCCCATTGGCCCCAGGATAGGCTCTGGGTACCCGCGACCCCAGCAAGGATTAAGTAGTTACAGAAAATGTATGAATTGACTATGACTGTGGCCTTGTGGGCATGTCACTGCAATATAAAACAAATCTTTTAGAAAAATGAACATTGCATTGCATTTTATTGTACCTTCATTGGTGATTGTACACTGATCCCCAACTTTAGCATAGATATATATCCATGATACTGCTGTAAATTAGCAGATCTGCTGTGCAACAGTGCAAACCTCCCTTCTGATGTTGTGCGAGGCAATTTTCAGCAGCTCTACAGAAGAAGGGCTTGCTGTGAAAGCGTGAAAGTCCAAAGGTTAAAGGTTATGGGAGGTGCATTAACATCTCATCAGCAGGGGGTAGAGGCAATAGAAGCCTAATTCTTTCCACACTGGGGTCCTCTTGGTTCTGTTCGTGAGCTTCTACCCGAGGGTGGAGACGGGAGACGAGGCCAGTTCAGAGGAATTGAATAGATTTGTTTTTTTTTCCTCAACATTGCGCAGGGATCGGTCCTGAATAATGACGTACCGTTACAAACACGCAACAAGAGCCACGGCAGGGGGAATTTGAGTCAGCCCTCAGACCAGATCCACCTCATGTTCACACTTTTTTTCTTTCTCTCGGAACATTACCGAAGTGTAATGTTGCTAGCATTTTAATGCAAGACCAGCCAACTGTCATTATTCAATTTACATTCACAGTAGATTAAGAAAACATTTTTGAGGCCATTTTTACATTTAGTGCTTAGTTCTGTTTAACCCACTGGTTATTCAAGCATGATCGATTTTCAGTTAGTCCAATAGTACTGGTTGAACTGGCTGAACTAGTTGGATCAGGACATGTTAGGGGAAATCCACAAAATACAAAACTCAGCTCAAAACACAACAGAGAATAATAGTCATCATTCAACTGGCAAATAGACAGATTCAGTACTAGGTTTTAAAAATTCTTTATGTGGCAACAAATAATTCCACATATATCATTTACACGGTAACAGCTGTCACCCCAGAAGTTACTGAATGTCTTTATTTACAAGAGAAAGTGGCTTAAGATAAAGGTTACATTTTTATATCCTTTCTTTTTTTATTTCTACCCATAGGGTAATAGGTCCACAGTACCCTTGAGTGCATTTAAAAACACACATACCTAGGTTAACACTCTCTCTCTCTCTCTCTCTCTCTCTCTCTCTCTCTCTTCATAAAAATGCAACTTACAGTACAAACATATATAAACAAAGCAAAGGGGCACCATGTTACAAAGCTACAGCAAAATGTTTAGAGTTAAGCTCTCCCACAATTACAGCAACAGAGCCTATAACACAAAGCACAAAGCAAATTTGCTGACGCGGTCAACACACTTCAAGAAATGTTTTGTCAGTCTGACAGATCTCATATGCAATTGCTGACCCAACAAATGGATGTGATTTAATTCAGTAGTGAACTCCCTTCCTTTGACGTCTATGTCCTGGCAACGGGCCAAGATGCCTTACGCAGGGAGCGATCGTTTACATTTTCCCTGGTCCTTTTACGATCGCACATGGCCCTCACATGCCAGAAAAGCAGCAAGCACAAGCGCTAACACTGATAAACAGTGAGGAAAAACGTCTGGAATGAAAATAAAAGGCTGCTTTTACGTCAAGCAGCAAGTCCAGGGGAAAAAAAATCACGTGATTTATGCACTTTCAGAATGATTTGATACCAGTAATCAGAATGTTTATGTGGTGGAACGGTGAGAGAGGGCTGTGAAATGGGGAAAATGGGAAAACTGGGAGGAAAATAAAAGGCACAACAAGGTTTCAGCTACACTCATCATCTCACAATGATTCTGCTTTAAGATGACGAGTTTGACTGGCAGCTCCCACAGCAGACACTTTTTCTCCCAGCGCAATTCATATTTGCCTGATGAATTTCAATCTCAGTCTTCCACTGACACAGCAACTGTTGGCTGGATGATACTGAGAGTTCCTGGCCTTGCTGGAGAGCTTTGCTTCTGCACACACCTGCTAATGCACTCACTGGTTTGTGTGGCTTTTCTTGATGGACGAAGACAGCTATTTCGCCCACCCTGTGGCAGCCTCTCCATTAATGTAGGCAAAGCCAGGAAAGTGTTGTGCATGTTCATATTCTGAGTTCCTGCGTGGTGCCAAAGGGGAGTACATGTCCCCAGTGGAGGCGTAGCGTGATGAGTGCATAGAGGGGCTAGAGTAGCAGCTATTAGCTGTGGGGACTTCCGGCCAGCGGGGGGTCACGGCAGTCGAGTGCAGCCGAGGACTCCCACTCATAAGACACGGATCCATGCGTGACATCTGGCTGTTAAGTGGGTACTGCAAATGAAAGGGAAAAATCAGTCAGACAACAGAAGCAGTTACAAAACTGTTTGTGACAAACTAAAAGAAAAAACAATAAAACTATAATCTAATCTATAACGGTAAGTTTCACCAGAGAATAAGAAGCTATGAACAAGTTACTTCATCTCTGTACCACAATATGTAAAACGTCAATTATGTTATAGTGTTTATTTCCAGAATTAGGCTAATGTGGATTTGAACTGAAATAAAACTAAAAATACTGTTGCAAGAACAGCATTTGGAACCCCTCCATTTTGTGTTGCCATGGGTGACCCAAATGATCATAAACAAAAGTCAAACATGTCAACATTTGACATCCTTCAATACTAAAAACGCGTACTGTCCTCAAAGAGGAAACCAGTAATAGTGTTCCATTTGTATCCTCTCAGTCTGCGTGATCCTTTCAGACAAAGCATAGACACTGTGCCCATTTTAGGAACGGGTGGACAAGTGGAAGTAAAAATCTATCTGTCCCCTCTAAATAGAAACGGTACACAGTCAATACCATTATGAAGGACCGCAGGACGGAAAAAAAAGTCAGCCGGGGTCAGAGACCAAGATGTGTAGCTTAGTGACCTCTTGTTCAGCCAGAGAAAAGCGACCATTGAATAACAATATTTTAATAAACACGTTATCCGCCTGGATTCCCGGTCTGTGGCTGAGCTGTCTGAAGAAGCCATTGAGTGTTGGGCAGAGGGGTGCTGAGTGTGGGTCTGTCTGGGCTCTGGCCAGGCCATCTTTCAGTGCTTGCATCCGCTGTGTTGAGAGGAATTCCACATCGACCGCTTCAACAGCACAGAGACCCAGCTGATCTTCCATTACAAAAGCAAGCTAGGCCAGGCTAGACCAGAGAGCTCTTGACAGGAAATTACCACCACGCCTGCTTTGGCTAACAATATATGACGGCACCGACCTAGTAGCCTCTTTCCTTTGATAGAACAATTTAGTTGAACCACTTCCATTCCATCTGTTAGGCTTACTTCAAAGAATCCTTTCTTCACCATGAATCTGTTTTGTCTAAATTCCTATCCCCCAACTTGCCTAGTTAAGCAGAGAAACATCTCACTACACACACTCTCTCACCATGCCATGCTCAGACATATTAATACACGACTTAATACAACCATGTGAATGGAACACTGATGGCTTATCCACTGTATGCTTGTTTAATGTGAATGATCTAATTAATGTGGTAGAGCATGTGTAGCATCATTGGTAGTCTAATCAATTAACCTTTATTTTTAATTGCTTGCTCAGAAACATTCCTGTAAAGAAAGGGCATACAGTAACTGAGCACTGACTGAAATGACAAGCAGGTCACCCATAGGCTAAGCTCATTGTTGGTGGAGGCAGAAAACTGCTCCCTACCCATGGAGCCCTCTGCATTGCGCATAGTTCAGTATTTCACATGCTAATGACACGCAATGTGCCATTCGCCATTCAAATTCATATTAGCATTCTTGTCTGACTTGCGGCCTTGTAAAATGCAGTTAAAGAGCCAGGAGGTGAATACACATCCATTTCAATGAATGGGAATAAACAATCATTTACATCTATTATGAAGCACTTCAATTAATTAAGCATGCATAAAGATGCATATTGGACCAAACAAAATATGACATCAACTGATTTTACAACCCTATCAGATTACGAGTGAAATTTCTCACATTAGTATACCTTTATAGTTACATTCAGGGCTTTTAGCAGATGCATAGATAAAGTAGTGAACCTTGTGTGAATGCTGGGAACGTTGAGAAGTGCTGACCTGTGCAGAGGAACGGTGGTAAGAGGAGTAGTGCAGGGGGGTGTGGAGGCCTGGCTCGTGGGGCAAACTCGAGTATTGGCTCTGGATGGCATGATGCTGGTTTGTGTAGCTGCCGTAGTTGTAGCTGCCCGTGTATCTGAGAAAAAAGTATTACGTACATTTAGACCAGACAAAATTTAGAAATTATATCATCTTCTAACAAATCTCTAAAAGGGCCTCACCCGTGTTCGTCTCTGTGTGGGTAGACTGGCATCCGGTGGCCAGATGAGGTAGGGTGCACCGGTGGGCTTCGCATGCAGGACAACTGGGCTCCACCCTCAGGGGGGCTACCTCCTGACGTTGTCACTGTGTACGTAAGGGACCAGGTATATGACTGAACAGCTCCTGGCACAAAACACGCACACATACAGAATACGCATTGTTTTGTTGTAGACATCATATCAGCTTCCTCTAATATAAATAAAGGCTGTAACTGATCCAAGATAAGAAAAAGCTTTCCAGGTCACCAAGCAGATGATTAGCCCATTACATAGGATGTCTATTATTCACTTATGTTATTGATCTTAGAATGTATTTAAATCACTTGTGGACTAATATAATTGCATAAAATGTTATGTAGTTATGTGAATGAAGAATTAAAGTGTGATTTAACACACAGGTCCTAGCACTTTAAACTCTTAAACCCTTGGCTTCTTATTTAGTTATTAACCTTAAAATGTATTATTAAGTAACTGCAATTTGTTATTCTTTAACTATAACCAAAGGTAATATGCAAGTATATATACGGAATGAGTAATCTTTAGCGTTGAAGTGAATAAGATATTGTTGGGCCTCCACATACCTGTCGTGACAGACACACCAGTGTACTCGGGAGACTGGGCTGAACTAGGCGAGGTGGTGGGTAGTACTTCCATTGATTGCACAGACTTGGCAGGAGAGTAAGGTGACATCGCGGTGGAGGTGTTTTCTGTCAGCACCATGTCTTCACTGTTTTCTGCTGTAGGGAAGCAAGGCTGGACATCTCAGCACTCAGCGTAGTTTGATTTAATTCACAGATTTTGTCCCAGATGTAACTGTCACTCAACATGCTCGTTGACTCACCTGTGCTGCCCTCGCCCTTCATGGCCCTCATCAGCTCATTGGCTCTCTCCTGGCAGTGCAGGGACTCCAACAGGTACAGCACATAGTCATCAAACATCAGGTGGATCAGGTGGAATGAACCTATACACACACAGGAAAGGGCACATATGTTGTTCATTCTGGTCTTATGTATAATGACTTTCTGTACTAGACCTTAGAGAAAGGAGAACTGTACATAAAGCTTACAATGCCTTCTGCGAGCTTTAAACTGCATAGGACGGTCAAGCAAACACACCAACATTATCAGATTAAACCGGGTTAGTAGTTTTACATTTTGTTCCGTTTTGTGGATTACTAAACTTTGCAACAGAGTCTGTAAGTAAGTACTTATTAGGCTCTGAATGGGTGTTGGGGGAGTCTGGAAAGAGTGTGACACAATCCTCACTTTGTACAACCAGCTCCAGTCATTCTGTGCATTATAAACCCTTGGGCTATTCAGAACCCTAGGTGCAATACTGCCCACTCATAAAATGGGAAGCAGGAGGAAATACTTGTGAGGGGGGGTAGCTTTTGTTAATTAGCTGTTTTTGTACAGAGAGCTGCATTATCAAAACACTGCAACCAGCTGTGTCTTTGATATTCACAGACAGGGCTGAGGAGGAGGGGGTCTTCACCTCTTTTTATGGCCCCTCTTTCAGCAACTCTGCCATAGACAGAAAACCACTGTTAACCAAGACTTAGCAAGGTAGCCATCTTGGCGTAAAGCTTAGGATGTGGATTGGGATGTGTTTTGGTCAGGAATATAGGTTGGATCTCAGGTTGTTTAAGGTAAAATACTAAAGCTTCAAACCACCTAAGAAACAACACAGTTTTAATCACTACATTAAAAAAACTTTGCTTCTCATGATAAACTTCATATCCCTCAAAGTAAGAACTCTATGGCAACACTCTTAAGATCAATGATCTTTAAAATTATACTGATTTTATATGCTTGATCTTTGGCACAGATATTCAAAATCTTCTAACAGGGGAAAATACAAACTGGACATGAAAGCAGTTCAGACTTTGCACTGACATTCGAATTCCTCTTCACACACCATAAATGCAAAAAGTGTATGAGTATGTCCATGGATACTGCTCTCTGATTGAATGAACATTCTGGCCCTGGCAGACTTACCGAAACTGGGGGCACTATGCAACGTCATGTCCCGAATCACTCTGGTCCCAAAACATGACCACATGAGGAGGAACTGCTGGGCGACCTTCTTCAGGCACCCGGGTCTCTTCCCTGCCACCTAAATGGAATATTACCATGAGAAAGGCTTGGGGGTGGGGCACAGAGGCCCTAACCTTTGGGTCCATGCTGGAATCTAACCCCCAGGAACGAAAAACATGTCAACAAGTCAACTATTTGATTTGCCCCTCAGGACACACCCTCTCATTGAACTATTGTTTGCTGGGCTTTGGATGTTCCCATGGCGACCACATTTTTACAAGCCTATATCTGTAGTATAATGGCTGCAAATACAGGACATGAGGACATCATTAAGTTGGGGAATTGCTTCACAAATGGCTTAACATAAGCATGTTACAAAAGTTAAGGATTCTGTTTCACATTTTGGCAGTACCATGGTATTTTTGTTTTTTTTTGAAAGACCTCAAAAAGAGCTCATTTTGAAGAATAGTAGATGCAAGTAAAATTACTGAGCTCATATTCCTAATTAAACTACTGAACCGGTTCATCTGTCACAGGTCCCATTGTGATTTCCTTTTAAATTACAATGTAATTAGAGGTAAACAGGGAACAATGTTTGGGATTTTTTCAAAAGAAATTAATATACTATTGAACTGACCCTTACAACACATCTGTCCACCATGGAGTCCAGCCATTCAATGTATGCTTCAATGGGGGACTGATCCTCAAGCAGCCGGTCAAACTCCTGATATACTGAAGGAAGAATGATATAAGAGAGTGAACTAAATGAAACAAAAAATGACTATGTCTAGGTGTTGCGTTTCTAGACACAGGTTAAACTAAATCCTGTATTTATACGTTTTCCTGTATTTAGATGCAAAAAATAATGCAAAAAACGTGCCTTAGAGTACGTTTATAGAAACTGCTATAAACTGTAAGTCTGTAGAAACTGCTCCCCTGAAATGAGTTTGAAATGCTCCTCGTGCTGTCAATGGTTAACCCCTCAGCCATAATAAGTTTTGTCTTTTAACCGTGGGAATAAATCAGCACTGGGCATCAACATGTGAACATAATGGGTGATGGCCCAGTGGGTAGGATACTTGCCTCTGGGCCAAGACGTCATGAGCTCGAATCCTACCTTCAGTATACCACCACTGGGTTCTTGAGCAAGATACATAACCACAAGTTGCTCCAGGGAGAATGCCCCTTGTAGTTAGGGAATGGAAGTCACTTTGGATTCAAGCGTCTGATAAAGGCTATAAATGTGACCATTCTGTCATACTTGAACCCACTACAGCACACAATGTGAACAGCACAAAATTCTTCATCTGCATTTAACCCATTCACCAAGTGAAGCAGCGGGCAGCCAGGAACACAGTGTGTGGGGACGGTACTTTGCTCAAGGGGACCTCAGAGGTGCTTAGCAATCTTGGGATTCAAACCCACGACTTTCTGATGAACCAGACTTTCCAACCACTAGCTGCACCAATGTTGATTAAATATCAATATGCGTGTGTTCCTATAGATTAAAATACCTTTCAAAAGACAATAATAACAATTACAAAATTCATCTACATGTATTTACTGAGGTTATTTACTGTTATCTGTCACAGTAAACAGACAAAACTGTACTTGCATTATGATATATATATAAGAGTAGCTTCCATCGAATCTGCTCCAGGAAAAGTTTATTGTTGCTGTAATTTAAAAATCTATAACAATATTTTATTTTTTCTCCATTTGAAAATGACAGCATCTTCATATATACAGAATATATTAAAGTTAAAAAGTTACCCTTTCAGATACAAGATTGTGTTATGACACTATGTACACTCTGTTTTGAATCTTTTTGGTGTTTTATTGCTTACAAGCAGCTTTGTCCAATACTAGATGGATATAATTTCTAAAATTCAGGTACATAGGCACATGTATGAACTCTGTAGTGACTTACATTGAATGATGAGCCTTCGCTGGTCCTCCTGTGAATCCTCCATTGTGTAAAGTGTCTGCTTAGTGATACTATTCAGATCTACATTACGCCAGTCCTCCAGCATCTGAAAGGTGATGTCTGCACTGTGGATCACTGTCCGTGATGCCTTCAGGAACACAGAGTGGGAACATACTGCTTATATTGAAACCATACAGTACACTAAATTGAAATAATGAAACTGAATTTGTATAAATTACATTCTCTCACCTGGCAAAGATGATTTAGGGACGTCTGTCGTTTGAGTATCTGGGAAAATCTTCTTGACACTGACGGGAGAAGAGTTAACAGTTTATTTTGCATGGTCTTGGGAGTCTAAAGCTATCCAAACTCAAATGAAATTCGGCAAAGACAAGACTTACGCTCAAACTTAATGTTGCGCAGATTCTCTGGCAGGTCGTGCAGAGCCATCTTCAGCCACTCGTCCAGCTGTTTAGCAAATTTCCTAATGACCTGAGTCAGGCTACAAGAAACAATGATAAAGTGAGATAATTGTAAACATGTATTAATATGACACATTCTTTATAAGAAACTGTTATGAACATGTGTTTAGATAATATCAGTTTTAAAACGTCTGTAGTGATCAACAACGAATATGTCTAGGCAAAAGAATGATTATTAGTTTGGTTATTCAGCTGTACTCTACTGGTTTGAAACAATGATGGATATAAGAGTGTTGAAAGTTTCATCTCACATTGCATAACTGATCTCATATTGCAGGGCATCAAGCACCAACTACAATATCTAGGTTTTTTGAAGAATTTAAGAATGAAAAGAATTGCTTTTAATTTTCTAACAGGTCTGAATCAATACTACATACTTGTGATGTGCTTGTTTCTGCTACTGGTACAAGCGATTGAAAAAGGGCAGAAACCCTATAAACTGAATGGAGTGATGGACTAATATAAGATTCTTATATATAAGTCTGGTATTTGAATGTGATAATAGGTTCTCTTTTATTTAATATATGTTAAGATATTAAATAAAAGTCAAGTGTTCCCATTGAAAGCACAACACAATGGAACAGCACATCCAAAGAAGTTGCCATGCTTTTGCCTTTTGATTTTCAGTAGGACAGAGGGACAACAAACCAGTACTCACCTATCAGGCAGGGCCTGCAGCACAGTGGGCATGAGGACTCCTGAGATGGCTTTGTAGAGTATAGAGTCACACACTCCTACAATATTCACTACAGTGGAGGAACCCAAGACAGGCAGCATGTGTGGAGGCATGCCTTGCCAAAAGTGCAACAAAAAGCTCTGGACCTGTACACACAAAAAGCACATGTGTGCAAATGCATACACACACACACACGCACACACACACACACACACACACACAGACACACACACACACAGCATGGGCCAGATTATTAATATATAATCCACACTGTTGGAACACATATTAAACAATTGAAGACTGTAGGGGGGAATGATAAAAGACCATTGAAGGCAACATTTTCTTTGTTTATGGTTTAAGAGTCAAATATATTCAGCTGCTCCAATTAATGAAAAAAAGATATGTTTCAAAGCATTATTTGTAGCCAGCTCAAAGAAACGGTGGACTATAGCATAGCATGAAAGGAACAAACCTCATCAAAGTTAGCTCGTATGACAGTGTCCAGTATCCTCTGGCAGTGAGTTCTGTACATCATTATAAATGTTGAAACCTGAGAAAGAAAAGATGCTATTTACATGAGGCTTTCTGGTGTGTAAATGCAGTACATTTTGAACAGTTCAGCCTTGAACAGCTTGAAAGTGTATAACACCATAAACAAAACACAAATAAATAGCACATAAAACACTTTTCCCAATAATGCTGGACACAAGACTTAGCCAGATGCATTGTATAAAAGGTGGCTTTTGGACACCAGCAGCTCACAAACCCTTTAAAATTACAGCTGCCTTTTTAAAGTGGGACAGCTAGTGCCTGTACTTTGTTGCGTTTGAGATCTTATTATCTACTCAAAAGATTAAGAGTTCGCTAGGACCCGGAATATAAATCCTCGGGATCCTTGTTTAAATCCAGGCCAGGGAAGGTGCAGGGGGCAGATGAAAAGGGGAGCTGGAGGGGTGGGTGGCGGAGAGAAGAGGGGGTGAGAGGCTGTCTGAAGAAAAGTGTAGTCACTGAAAGTTTTAGGGTTCTGTTTACCTTCTCCTCTGGCAGACCAGCAGGCAGATTTAGGTCTTTGACATTTGGAAAGTCTGGCAGCAGAGTGCCCAGTTTGGAGCGGGGTGAATACGCCACTGTCTGCTTGGTGACCTCTTTCTTGCCCGTTTCATTCACCCAGGCCGCGCCTTTCTTAGAGTACATAACATCGTAGTACTGAGAGGTCTCCTTTACTGCTATGCCATAATAATGGTACCTGAGAAAGAGAGATGGAGACACACAGTAGAGAGACCAAATTAAGAAGCAAGAAAGCTTTTATTACAAAATCCCCTGGTCTAATTAAATGTTTTTCAGACTGCATTCTGCAGATAGCACAATTTAATGCAGTTTCACATTGCTAAAATTCTGAATTTTTTATTTTTTATCATCTTTTAAACTGTTTTCAGCTCATAAAACGATGTAAACAATAAATCTCTAAAGTATGCAGAAAAATGGAAAGAAAATATATATTTTTAAATGTTTCTCCCTTTGTTGACATGTCAACAAAACAATATATTTGACTTTGTTCACACGTTTGGAATCAGTCACATGTCAGTCTCTCACTGATAATTAAGAGTAAGAACGTGATCACAAGGCACGGAAGAAATGTTCCAGCATCCTAAAGTATCTGAAACACCAGTAAAACATTTCTACTTACTTTGATTGGCCCCTGGTTCCCAGTCTTCGTGTGGTTAACTGAGGGAACTGTTGTCTTATTATCTGTCCAGGAAAGGCAACAAGAAAGAATTAATGATAGATCATACATTGCTTTCCTTTCACATTTGGCAACGACCTGAATTTTGCTTGTATAAGAAAACAAGTTAGATAATTAAAGGATATGTACTGAACACTTGTGCTCAAAAGGAGGAAAAGATGCAACATGCCCTTCGCCCTTAATTTAGAATTATAGTTCTTACCAGTAGCCACATTTTCAAAATTCATATCCAAGAGCCCTTTCTTTCCATCTTTTTTATTTTCCTGTGTCTCTCTCTGTCTGTCTCTTGCTCTCTGTGTTCTGTTTTTGTCCATGAGATTGGCTCCTTGGTCCAGCTCCCGGTGCAAAAACTTTAGCAAACAGTGGAGCTCTCCATTGTGTGGGATGAAAAAAGAGGCCAAGCTGTGAAGTTTCTGTCAGGCTCGGCTTGATAAATGAGCAGACAGGGAGGCAGCCCCAGCTCTCTCTCTCTTTTTTGTCCCGAATCAATGAAGCCTTCCTAAAGGACACCCCACGCTGCTCCAGCCACTGATCTAACATTCCGCAACATCTCACCCTTCCAAATTTCCTTTAATTACACATTAATCCAGGCCCCCTCTCTTTTTCAATATCCTCGGACAGGAGCTGGGGAGGGGGGCAGGGATGTCAGGTGGTGGCACTGTGAGGAGGTGTTTGGAGGGTTGTGGGAACAAGGGGAAGCATGTCTGTAGTTTTAGACTGTCTGTTCAGAAGTGTGCGATTGACCACTGGCTATGGCTTTGTAGCATATCCAACAAATGTTCACTGAGTTTTCTAATCATGTCCAAAGACACGTGTATGTATTTATGCTATTGCAATACTAGATGCCTGTAAAAATCACTGTGACTAAAAAAGTAGCTTTGTTGTTTAGGTTATGAGAACACAAGAGCTTACCTTCCCAAAGCTGGCGGCATTGACAGGCTGAGAGTCATGCTTCTCACAGAAGTCTAGGTAGTGCATGTAAAGTGCACTGCGAGGGATACACACACCCTCAGCGATCTCGTAATTCTCCTCCAGCCTGCCGGATACATATACATATATACAGATGAAACATTTAACAGTTTAACAGTTTTAACTATTTCATATCAAGATATAAAACAATTGCAAAAAGATTCAAAAGATGTGACACATACACTGCTCCTTTCCTCATAACTGTGGCATTAATTACCATTAAGTTTTTTTGGAAAGTTTTATTTGACTGTTGTCTTTTCAGATTGTTTGTATTGCTTTGGAAATACATCTCAAAAAAACTTACATTTGGAAAAAAATGAGAATATTTGTTTCCTGACACAAGCAGGATATATCCTTGTGGTATAAGAATTTGTAAAAAATGTGAATAGAAATTTCGATTTCTATTCAGACTATTTTCACACATATTGTCAGACATATCTAATATTTTCTTTGCAATCTAAAAATAGTCAAAAACTCTACGTCGCCAAATGTCCACCATAAAGTAGAGAGCAATAATAACAGCAATGTCCATTTTATGTGCCGTAAATAACATTTTTGACATCAAACTGCTTAACAGTCAGTTCTGACACACTAAAATAATGTTATTCTTATATTACATGATAAATATCTTGTGAGCTTTATATATCAACCTCATGCCACCATAACTAAAGTAAGAATGTTCAACCCTGTTGTTTATAAATGCAAAAAGAGTAAAGAAACCTACAGAATCTGAGGTACAGAATAGCAGCAACTCTGCAATTGTTACAACAAATTGACAGAATGTGCTTTTTAAACATATGATACACTGCTAGAACCATCAAGACGTGCATCGAATACAATTCTACTGAAAAAAGCAAGATTATTCTGATTGCATCTTTTAAATCCCATCATCGGTACAAACTAAATTCTGTACCAAAGCTATACTTTCTTACTCCTGTGTAAAAGCCTGTTTATTAGATGAGAACTAACTAACTACCTAATTAATAAACAAACAAATAAACAAACAAATCAATCAAAGAAATGGGGGTCTGTATTACAATTAAAATTTCACCAGTCATCTAAGAAAGGGTGGGTTTACAGCAGATATTGCTGAACAAGACTCACCATTCTAAAGTTGCAGGTGTTGAATGGGGTTTGGATGCTCTGTTGTTTTCTTTCTCCTCATCTTTGAGAGATTATAAAAAGAAAGCAGTCCTGGGATTAAAATGTGATTAGAATATGGAGTGATTATTTTAAATGTCACTAGTTATTATGCACCATTGTTTTTATATATATTTTTTTAATTACTAGTTTTTGTTAAACAACCTCTTGTTCATTTGATCAAAAACTGTGACCTGGGGAAACTTTTAGTAAGAAAAAATCCTGCAAGCTCTCTTGGTAAAGCAGATTGTTTATTGCGTGCAGAGTATTTAGAGACAGGACATGTCTTACTTTCGTCATTGGTTATGTCTCCTATGGATGCGTGACTGGAATATCTCTTGCTCTCGCTTTCGTTGAGACATCTTTCGATCCAGCTCTCTGAAAAAAGGGCACATTTGGCAAGTTGCTCTCTGCTCTGTTCCAGTCTCTTTTTCTTTGAAGTTTCACCTCACAGTATAGACCAGCCTGCTTGTTTCATTCTCTTTCACTCAAAGCAACAGGTGTAAAGTGGAAAGAGGGTGAATACAATACCTATGCGGACCTGAATGTTAGTTTTACAAAACGGTTTTCAACATTTAATGTTTTTTTTGTTAAAATTCGAATAGGTCATTCCTTTCAGAAAAGTACGGCACAATTATTCAGAACGTCTAATTTGATTGATTAGCCTCAGGGGGCAAAAGGTTAAGACCGTTAACATGTTTTAGACTAGATGTTAATAGATATCATATCACGACTAGTTGACAGTGTTGAGGCCCTACAGACAGGACAGGCCTGCAGTTTGGTAACAGATTAGTCCAGTTCCCACCTAAAACACTCGTAGTACACCTCGTTTAGTGCATGACGCTGCAGCAGGTGATTTCTCAGATAGGAAACCGCATTTGTTATTCGTAACAGTCAACGCACAACTGAGTGCTGACACCAGGCGCGAAATTTTGCGCAGATCTTATTTTACTGTTCTCTTTTCCTTCAGCGGAATTACTCAATTTTGCACTAACAAGGTTATAACACACTTTAACATACTAACACTCCTTTCCGTCCTGCAGATCCCTGTCCCGCACGGGCCGAGACTGCCATCTCCATAGCAGCTGTTGCCAAAGGCGTTGGCAAGGAAACGGGTCCATCAGAACAGGGTTAAAGTTGTGTGTGCGCGTGTGTGTGTGTGTGTGCGAGAGAGAGAAAGAGTGTGGGGTGGACACTAGATTGAAACTTCACTGGATAAAAACACATTATTTAACATCTATTCAGAAAGGCTGAGCGGATTTAGAGCTGGGAGAGGTCAAGGGGACTGAGAAGCTACCGATTTACGGCAGACTAAATCATTTAGACGGGCCCAGGGTGACCTGCAGCCTGGGTCCCACAACTATTAACTTTCCAGAAAATAAAGACGCTTACATACTGAGGTGAAATATAGTAGAAATAAAGAGCACGTCATTTAACTGCTATTAATAAAACGGGAATTTTGTACAGTATTATTATTATTATTATTATTATTTTGTTGTTGTTACCGACAGTAGTGAACACCAGGCTATTTTTATGACTTCACCAATATTACATAGAGTCCTAAATTAATTCTGGACATTAGTATTCATGTATGATTTAAACATTTTATTCTCTGTTTTATGTTGTAGAAAAACGACGCATCTAACGGAATTAAAAAATATTCATATCAGATGTGCGTTTGCTGCAGGTGTCTGTAATTGAATCATTTGCTATGTGCACAGCTTAAGCAGATCTAAATAATGGGATTAAATCCAATCTAAAGGCGAGACGGATCAGAGATCATTTATTGTGCTGCGCTTAAGCCCACGAAAAAGGAGGAATAACGTCGACGTTGAATTTGTTTGTTTTAAATTTATGTTAAAACGATTATGGTAAGGACCATAAGTGCGAAAGTGACGTGTGACGAAATTTTTGAACATATTCTAAACATCGCTAAAGCAATGGGTTTACTTTTGCACTGAACTTTAGTGATCAGCCTCTATTTAGTCTTTTTTTTTTTTTTTACCTACAGTTGTGCAGCCGATAGTAGTTTTGCGTTGATTAAACTAGTTAATTCTCCAGTCTGTGGAGGTTTGTCTCTAAGTTGGTGTGTATTTGTGTCCGTTTTAGAGTTGATATATAGTCTACATAGCAGGTGCAGCCTGCATTTGGCCTACAGCAACGGTACAACTTTCCCACAACTTTTCTCCATACGCCTGAGAAACTCTGACCCTAAACCAGTTTGAATTAAAAATCTGTGGCCCAAGAGCCACACGTAATCCACCTAAACCAAAACCCGCTTTAGTCACTACACCATTAAAATTCTTGTCCATCAGAAAAGTAGCCTACACATCCTTTGAAGGAAAAAAATACATTTAAAAATAAAAAGGTGTAAAAAGCATGCCAGCTTATCTTTCAGTTCTAAGTGATTAAGGGCACCAAGATGGCCTGTTAAAAAAAAAAAAAAAAAAAAAGTTAAAGGAACTTTGCTTTGGGTTGAGGTTCCACATTCCCAAGTCCCAGCCGCTGGCGTTCCAGAGCAGCCCCCAGTTCCAAAAGCATCCCCAAAGCCATGGGCAGTACAGCGAGAACCAACCTGTGGAATCCATATCAGGCTCCTCCAGCAGCCCACAATGCATCCTCTTCCCATCCACGTTCTAGGGGCTCCTCAGAGAAAATGGCTCCTCGTAGAATTTCCCCCTCCTCAGCTCCCTCTGTTTCTCAGAGAGCGCTACCCGCCACAGAGATGCATATGATGTGCTAGGCTGCACAGAGAAAGTGCAAGAGAGAGGGAGAGTGGGAGAGAGAGAGAAAGAAAGAGAGAGAGAGAGGTGGTGGTGGTGGTGGTGGTGATGGTGGTGGAGTGGTAGGGTGGGTTGGGGTAGGGGGGTGTCAGAGACTCCAGAAATCCAGAGGGGGGAAAAGCCAGAGCCGTCAAAATGTTTGCTGATGTTTCATGGGAAAGGGGCTGATTTTATAGGAGCCCTGATGGGGGACATGTCATTGATAGGCTCGGCAGGCTGATGAATGGCTTCAAGTCAGATGGGGATGTGGCAAGGCTCACTGGAAGTCTTTTGTGGGGCTGTTTTGAATAAGAAAAGCTCCCTCCCCAGAAAAAAAGAGGCTTAGATCTACGCAATCCCAGCACTGTGGCCTCCCCGTCTCCCATTATAGCATTTAATACGTTTTCATACCCCCTCCCTACACACACATACACACTGCCCCCACTGCCTCCGTTTTAAAGTTCTCGATCCAAGGGCCACTTTTTGGCCCATTACGAAACTTTTTTTTGATGTTTGCGTCTTCCCCAGTATGCCTGAGAACCTGCATTACAAAGTCACAGTTTATTTCTGCAGAATTCAAAAGAAAGAGAAAGCAAAAACTGAGCTCAGAAGTCTGTTTATGCTTTACTTTTGCCGCTGCCTCTGATCTGGTAACACTTTTCGGTCGCCTTGTCATAGAATTTTCATAGAATGGCACCAAATCTTGAAATGATCAAAAAAAGAAAGTTAAGCATTTGGTGGACTCTGCTGTTGCGCAAAACAGCACTGGCGTTACCCCCTCCTCTTCCTCACCCCCACCCTTGTTCCCTCTCCTTGAAGCAACCTTATTTCAGTGTGCTGGGAGGAGAGCGCCAGCCACAAAAGGGGGAAGTAAAAGTGTAGAGCCCGAGGCAGAAGGGCTCTGATGGAGTGCCTGCGAACTGCAGAGGGGAAAGCTGTGATTAGAATATGAATGGAACCACGGGGGAGAGAGAGAGTGAGCAAGAGAAAGGGGGATTATGGCTGAACTGCTCCCCACACGGTGGACAGCAGAGGAAGAGTTTTCTCCACTCTGCGACTGTGCAGAAGTGGAGAACACTGCGATTGCCTCTTAACTGTGTGGCTACTTGTATCTTTAAGGCAAGAGAATATTCAGAGCAGGTGCAGGAACTCTGTGTAGAGGGGGGCCCATGAGGTGTGATGAAAAGTAGCATTCTAATCAAGTTCTGAATATGTTTAAGTTTACAACTTTTCCCAGAAACAACAGAAGCTATATATTTCAAACCGGAGCAAAACTGACTTTTGGCAAACTGGCTTCCACATCAATGTTCAAGTTTAGAAGTGACTCTGAGCTCTCCCAGCAGGAAATCTAGAATCCAGATTCAAGGATTTGCAGGAACCTGTTGGAACACAGTCGTAAAGAGCCTCATCAGAAGAGCAGCAGCCATAATGGGCTAATGACAGCACCATTAATTCAACTTTTAAAGATGGATGTAGGCAGAGAGGGTAAAATGGAAGGAGGGGTCCTCTTCCTCTCCTCAACGGACATCCTTTTTCTGTCCTGCCACTTTCAGTTCCTCATTAGGCCCTCATTAGCTAGGACAGGTGCAGCTGTCCAAAAGAGACAACCTAGGACAACCCCCCACCCTCCAACCTTTATCAGCGAGTCACTGTCAGTGTTCATTCTGCTGCGTTTTCTCAATCAAAGCCTTCACAAGCTGCTTAGTGGGTGGGGGCACGCTTTGAATGGCAGACGCTGTATTAGTGTAAAAAACATCAGAGAAGGAAGGTGGCCAACACAACAACAAGCTCTTTTCTGCTGTCAATGTTGTCACATTAACACTTAATCAAGGATGTACAATACCTCTCCCTCCATTTCTGGTCTTTGGGGTGGTGAGGACAAGGACATCCCATTTCCTTAACCCTTAATCACTGATTCACTAAAAAGGGGGTGACTCGGGAGATGCTGAAAGAAACTATAAACATATTCAATGTCATTCAAAGAAACATTTATTATTTATATATACACAAACAGAAACGTACCCATTTCTGCAAACAACTTAGACTGAACAGACAATACAGTTTTTAGTATTTAAATAAAGAAAAAAACAAAAGCAATCCTCTTGAAGTAGGCACGTTTTTTCTCCACCTGCCAAAAAAACGTAACACTCGGGTGTTACGTAACAATCTCTGAACCATTCGTTTTTTAAGCATAAATGGTCAAACAAACATTTTAATTCAAAATGTAAGCACTGATTGCTTACAAGGTATTTTACTGGCATGCACGCATAAACCGCTGTGCCATTAGGACAGGGATGTCCAGGTTGTGACACCAAACTGCTTCAAAACTTTCACAGTAAAATGAATTAGACACTTTGCCTCTAGTGTCAGAGGCATCACTGGTTCACTCGTTGTATCTGGCTAGTTTGAGACGAGGTACAATGTTCATGGACTGCAGCTCCTGGAAGAGCAGTTTGCAGGCGTAGGGAATACGCAGAGATGATACGTGGCATGACGACTTACAGTAGTGGCACCTGCAGAATCAACATACAAGAGAATTTAGTAATCAGACGTTTCAGTATCATCCTCGGAGGCTTTCATTTGATGCCTCCAGACACCTAAAGGAAATTTGATACTCTAGTAGTACATGTGTCTTTTACATCTTGTATTTGTTCACTTAAAGTAATGAGATCTGTGACTGACCATCCGGAGTATCCCAGCAGGCCGCACTGGCCACACACATCCACTTCAAAAGCGTCACTGGAGATCATGAGACGTTCCAACAGCAGCATGCTCGCCCCATATCCTATCAAACAGTCCCTCTCCATCTCCCCGAGACGCAGACCTCCATCTCGGGATCGACCTTCTGTAGGCTGTCTGTACGACAACAAACACAGACGAGTATGATTGTGTGCACTGCAAAGAAAACAATTAACTCAAACTAACTGAACGCAGATGGTAACTGATTGCGGACCCACACAGCTGCCTCTTTACCTGGTGAGCACGGCTCTTGGTCCACGGGCTCTGGCGTGCATCTTATCCAGCACCATGTGCTTTAGTTTCTGGTAGTACACTGGACCAAAGTAGATGTAAGCCTCTAGGGGCTCCCTGTGTAGAAGGCACAGAAAGTACAGATCTAGTCAAAGTAACGGAAGCATTAATGACCAAATGTTATAAATACAATAAAGGAATTGCATAATGCTGTGACTCCTGTTACAAAAGGGCAGCTGTTGGCTTAGTGGTTAGGGCATTCGCCCTCCAATCAGAAAGTCCAGGTTCGATTCCCAAGACCGCTAGGCACAGCTGAGGTACCCTGAGCAAGGTACTGTCCCCACGCACTGCTCCCCGGGCGCTGTGTTCATTGCTGCCCCCTGCTTCACTTGGTGAATGGGTTAAATGCAGAGGGTGAATTTCGTGCTGTTCACACTGTGTGCAGTGG
>JBBPDB010000019.1:12361405-12376289 GCA_037974465.1 Brachypetersius altus
CACACCACACGATACCAAGAAGAGTCCTGAGACACACACACACACACACACACACACACACTACACCAATAAGACTCCTTACACACACACACACCCACACACACCACCAATAATAGTCTTTAAACACACACACACACTACACCAATAAGAGTCCCTGGGCAAGACTCCTAACTGTGTATTCCCCTATGCATAAAATGTAAGTCATGTTGGATAAAAGTGTGTGTTGACTGATGTAAACATAAGACTCCTTTGCTTCAGACACTAAAAAATGCTGCTTCCCTGCTCTTAACCCTACACACCAGGTGTAATGACAGATGAGCCCTGTGAAAAACTAAATGCACCCTGTTATTGTGCTCTTTGAGTGTAGCTGTTCTGACAGGTGTGAGTCTGAAGGAGCTCACAGTACTTTGCAAAAACACACTTCAGTTCAGCCAGTTAATCCCAAGATGCCTTTATCGTAAAGGTCAGCGGCAGAGCCTTCGATACAGAGTCATGAGCATGAACGCGGCTGAATGAACATCCTGTTTTCCGGTTTAGGTTAGACAGACAGCATGAGCACACGTGATGGAACTCGTTACCTTTACAGACGAAGCACTTTATGTGGAAGTGCCTGTTCTGCACGCGCAGCACTTCGCCCTTGCAGGCCTGACCACAGTTCTGACACAGGATCGGCCCGGCAGAGGGCGGCGCCTTCGACTGATCCAGCGGACCAGGAACCGCCTGCTGCTGGAACACTGCAGGAGAGACAGAGAGAGCCAAATAAAGAGTGAGAGGGATAGAGAGAACCAGAGGGAATAAAGAGAGAGAGAGAGAGAAAGAGGGAGAGAGATGGGGGGCAGGCAGGGGCATGGGTAAAGAGAGAGAAAGAGAAAGTGTCTGTTAATCAATGTCAGATTTAAAGGACTTGTTCATGCTCATCCTTCTTTGGGCACACACACACACACACACACACACACACACACACACACACACACACACACACACAGAGTTACAGCCTCAGAAGATATAATATGATAGTTGCGCTTTATGAGGGTGGAGGGACATGAGGTCACTCCAGAAAACACATTCTGGATCCTTCCAGGAGCACCTGAGAACTTTCCTCACCACAGAGAGGCTCTTCTGGCAGGGGTTATTCTTTTATTCACAGATCAAACATGACATAAACACAAAACAACCCACGGATACACACGTATGACAGTACTCTCAGAAAAAAAGTTCACAAGTGAAATATGTCCTTTGTTAGCAGGTGGCTTAGTGGTTGGGAGTTGCCCCTGCAACCAAAAGACTGTGGGTTTTGAATCCCAGGACTGCTAGTGGCACCACTAAGGTTCTGTTAAGCAAGGTACCATCCCCACACACACTGCTCCTCGCTGTGTTCCTGGCTGCCCGCTGCTTCACTTGGTGAATGTGTTAAATGGGACAAATACAGAGAAGAATTTCACACCGTTCACACTGTGAGCTGTGCTGTTCACACGTATGAAATGGTCACTTCATATCTTCTATAATGCTCCAGAATGGTTTTGCCCTGACAACAACAGAGCAGACCTTCTCCCCTGCAGGAACAGACATGAGGGACGCAGCAAGATCCAGATCATGAGACACTACCTAAACCATAACCAGCCACTGGTCTCCTCTAATGACAATCCAGACACAAGAACCAAGACCACATAGACACACACACACAAACACACACACCTAGCGATAGTTTCTCATCTCCTGTTCACCTGACCTGCAGGTCTTTGTATCATTTTTGAACACTATGTATTATTTTCCTTCCACTTCACAATTATTTATGACATTTATCAGACGCTTTTATCCAAAGCGACTTCCACTCCCTACATACAGGGGGTAGTCTCACAGTCTCCCTGATTCGAACCCATGACCCCTTTTCCAGAGGCAGGTATCCTACCCACTAGGCCACACGCTCTCCTATATCAAACCCTGATATATCACACGCCTCTTTGTGTGATATCGTGTTTGCGTGTGTGCTTACGCGTGCATGTCTCTGTGTGTGTTTGTGCGTGTGTGTGAGTGTGTGTGTGTGCGTTTGTGCTTTTGTTTGGTTTGTGTGTGTGTGCTTGTGTGTGTGCACACGTATGTGTGTGTCAGTGTGTGTGTGTGTATGTATGTATGTGTGTACGTGTGTGTATATATGTGTGCTTTTGTGTGTGTATGTATATGTGACCCGATCTGTCGTAATGAGTCAGAAGTCGGCGTTCTATTTATTGAGATACGGGCTGATTATCTTGAAAAACATCAAAAATATCGATTTTTCTTTTTTGGTCTTTTATGAAAGAAAAGGTCTTCAAAAATAATCTCTCAAAGTTTCATCATAGAAACAATTGTGAAAATGTACTTAAATGGCTATTTAATCTGAGTTGTAGCTCTCGAATCTTACAAAAAAGAATGTCCGAAATAAGTGCTGTTTTCGCCTCTACTCCGAAACATCACAATCTCAGCTGTCCAAGTATGGTGTTAAAACGTCAAACCCTGATCTTTTAAACCTATCAAAATGCTTAAATCATGTACACAAAACCTTTTCAGTTGCCAATAGGAGGCCCTGTTCACAGCCTTGTGTCCGCCTCCCCCTCGACAGATTAGCAGTGTTCTGTGTAGCCTAATGCTAGCGTTTTTTTTTCAGAATATATCTCCTGACAAAGATCGGGTTTAACATTTGTATGTGGGGTCAACATCATCGAAGTTGTTTAGAGTGATGTGTGTTGTGTTGTGTGATTGCTGTTTGGTATAATATCATTGTCAAAATAATGTAAAATAGCTAAAGCTTAAACTCAGTGGGCGTCTCCAATCTGCGCTCTGCTGCTGCCAGCAAGACTGAATCAAGTTGGTCAATGAGTTCTTTGGCTCTAGTGATGTGTCTTCAGTCTGATTTCATGTATTTTTCTAAGTATCTAAATGCCTGTAGTAAAATTTTGTTGTTGAATACTGGGTGCATCTCTTTGAATGCTAAGGATTGTTAAAGATAAACAAAAAACTGACAAAAACTTTAAATGTGATTTTCTCGGATTTCTCTGGAAAATGGTACTGTGCTACCATAATTCAAACGATTGTAACTTGACAACTGTTGAAGATACAGCTTTGACCAAGATATCATTTTAAAGTTTATATTTTCATCTTTTTAATCATGATTGTGAATTTTGGGTTATTGTGACTCATTTTGCCAGATTAGGTCACATTTTTTATGTCAAATAATGCATGTTTCTGCCCAACACCATTGGTTCTCAAAACAGACCCCTAGGCTGGGAATAGAACGAAAAACGTGAATCGTTTGTGGTTTCCTGAGAACCTCTGCATTACACTAATATAAGTAAAAGTGCAACAGAGTCATAAGGATAAGTCAGAGCTCACCATTCTGTTTTTCAATTTCCAGTCAAACAGCCATAAAGTATATGAGAAAAAAAGGAAACAAGTTTACACAAAAGCTTCCCACACTCAAGTGTATTAAACTATGAAACTGCTTAAGGAGAAATTTCTAAGAAGGTTAGACAATCCACTTGCATAAGGACGGTAAACGTCAGAACTACTTCAAATATAAATAAAAATGGGTCTTCAAACAACTGTGCAAGAACTGTTAGAACATCAAAACTGTCACCACCAGCACAAAAGGCTTTCATTTAAGAGATACCAGGGAATCTTAGAAAATTGTGGGTGAGCAAGGATATGTAGCTGTTAAAAAGCTGGAACCAAGAAAAACTAAAACGAACGGAAGCTGTAATATAAACCAAGACCTGACACATTATGTACTTTCTGATTTTGATATTTCACTGTTAAGGCCTTTGGGCAATTTTTGTTTAAAGATGTTTCAGAAGTGTCTTAAAAATAAGGAGGCAGACCACAGGGTTTTGCAGCAGGTGCTGAACAGTACAGTTCTTTTGCAGCTGCTCCCTTGAGCACAACGACACTTTCTACCTGCAGAGACGGCCCCCGTCAGAGGAGATGTAGACGCAGCGGTCCGTCACGTTGGTGGAGATGGAAACAAACTCGTTAATAAAGCCAGCTCTTCTCATCAGCCTGAATGTGTTGACAAGCTTGCGGTGGTTTCGGATCACTCCCAAAATGTTACCTGCGGTCATGAACACAAACTTCACAACATGCTACATTAAACTGTATTACACAGACGTAACTCCATTTGCTTGTTAAAAAAGTATATAAGTAAATAAGCAAAAAGAGTGTAAATATCACAAGGATGGTAGCATCATAGTTTACCATTTGGTTCAGTTTAAAGTAAATGTGTGAAAATAATAACTATGGTGCCACAAAGACATAAGCAATGTGTCGTCTGGGGAGCAGTGAGTGGCTTTACAGAAGACAATGCATTATGCTTTGACACCTGCTGTTTTTCTAATTAATTACTTTCTGAGCCAGCCTGCATAATTTGAAACTTATCAGTGCCCTGGAAAAAACACATACACATTAATTAATTAGCTAGGTGAGTCCTCTCTGACATAACATTAAAAGCTAATCTTTGGCATGTGGTTAATAACGAACATGGCTAGAGTTCATTAGACTTATGGAGCCTTTCAAGTCAAATAAAAAACAATTTACTGTATTCTTTGAAACACAAGTTTTTACTGCTTTTAAACATTACAAAGCCAAGAACCTATACAAAGAAAAATGTATGCAAAAAAAATACACAGCTGCTTATGTGTGAGAAATCGGACATGTATGTAAGCAAACTGAGTTACCATTAAGAAAGACCAGAAAAACAGTAGGGTAGGACAGCTCCTCTCCACAGAGCAGGTTGACGTCCTCTACTCCAAGGTTAAAGGCCAGCTTGATGATGGGCCCATCCTCCATGTCTGTGGTGATGTGGGTCATCAAAGCCAAGTTCTTCACCAGACCACAAGCCTGAACCACACATCCAAGCATGAAAATGTAAAAATCACCTTAGACAGAAGTTTTATGTTAAAAAGTCCCGTCCCCCCCTCAGGCATTTGTACCGACCTCCCCTTCAGGCGTATCTGAAGGACACAGCATCCCCCACTGCGAAGGCTGGAGGGAGCGCGGGCCGCTCACTTTCCTGGTTTTTTCAAACTGAGAGGAGATCCGGGTCATCATGCCTAATGCGGAAATGTAGGACAGGCGAGACAGGACCTGTGTCACTCCCTGCCTGTCCATCTTAAACCTCTTCAGAGACCAGTTACCCTGAGGACAGCAGACCACAGCACAGGCAGGACAGAGAAGTAAGAAATGTGTTTGTCAGCCAGCTATTACACTTAATTCTGGTTATTTTTCTTTGTATTGGTATTTCCAGGTGGTAAAAGTGCAATGTTATAACTGAACTGTCAAATGTATGAAGCCAGGGAGACAGTAAGAGAGTTGAGACTCACAGTGGAGATGGCATTAACCATGCCATTTGTGATCTGGTCCTGTCTCATGTGTTTCACCACATCAAACTGGGACGCTCTCTGCTTGGGGATGATCTGGTCTGCAATCTTTTTTAGCTCAGAGTTAAACTTCTTAAAGAGATCCTCAAACAGCAGGGACAGCAGCTAAGAAGGAAGAAGAATGGCAAGATAAGTGCCATTTCAGTAACTTTAACAACCACAATACGTCACAGAATAAAAGTAATAACTCCAGAAGTTCAAAACTGACAGCCAGGGGCCAAAACAGGTATAATCACACAACAGTCCTACATCAAGCTGTAATCTTCTGATTAGCATTCTAAGAATTCAGTGTGTTGAAAGCATTCAGGTTCCTATTCATAAAGTCCTATCAACACTCAAACCTGTGATTAGTTAACTTCATCTCTTTGTTGCCCAGATTCCCTGGTGCCGCTTGCAAAAACAACCAACTTTATTAACTCCATCTGGCACCTACAATATCGCATTATGTGTCATTAAGACTCTGAGCGCTACAGACAGATGTAATAACCAGGTGTGCCCGTGCTGTGATAAGGTTGACCTGGCGCTTTTCCCAGGGCCCTCTCATCCTCACAGAAACCCTCCAATAGCAGCTCCCCTCCATCCAACCATATTAGCATACATCACAACAAGCAGGCCGCGTCAAAATTAATAAAGAAATTAAGCTTCCGCAGCGCGGCAGGGCCAATTAGTTGAATGTCAGGGATTCGTAATTGAGGAGACTGGTGGTGTTGAGAGCGTATAAGCTCTATTGAAAAGGGTTTGCATTGCTTAGTAGTCTTTCGCTCTCTCTCTCTCTTACACACACACACACACACACACACACATATATATACATATACACTCACACACAGTTCACCCCCAGAGAAGGCTGTTTGGGGGGAAATTAAAGGACTTAAGACTGCGGTAATTACATTATCAGAGCCGGGCCGATGGATTAGCTCAATCGCTCAAGTCAAGGCAGCCATTCTTTTGTCATGGCTGCGCTAAATAATAATAATAATAAGCGAGAAAGCCCTGAGCTCGGCTGGCCCGGGATTTGGGTGCTGCCTATGCTGCTGCATATCTCGCTGTCAACAAAAGCAAGGCGAGCCGGGAACAAGGGGGCGGGGGGAGGCGCCGTGCAGCGAGGAGGCAAAACACAGAAGAGACAAACAAAGCAGCAGGCAAATAATGAAGGTATTAATAAAAGACAAGAAGGGCACACACAAAGAGGAAGGTGAGGGACTGGTAGGCAGCCCAGCCAGGCCTGCACCAGTGCTTTGAGCTCAGTTTCACACGAGAGCAGTGGTGTGTGCAGAAGAGAAGCGGAGCAGGAGAGAGAAATGCAAAAGATCCAGAAATGCCTGATCAAAAGCATGCAGAAAGGATACATACATTTAAAATAAAGAAATAAAAAAGCATTCAAAAAGTAGCAGCTTCAGCCACCATAATCCAATACCTGCATTTGCCAGTGAGCCTCCAGACACATGCTTAAGTGAAAACTGGGTCTTAGTTGAGGAAAGCATCATTAAAATGCTGTCAGTCATTCTTAATTGAATTAGAGGTGGCGTGAATGACTGCTGCATATCGTACAGGGAGGGGCTTCATGGGACTGCGTGGGCCTTTGTGTTCAAGACCAGTCACACAGCATGTTATATGATGAACAGCTGATACAGCTGGAGTAGAAGCACCACTATAACTGCTTATAGCTTTTCGGAACTTCTGGAACCTGAGTTTGCAAAAGAGTGCTGGGAAAGATCTCTACCTGGCCGGCCAACTCCAGACGCTTGTTTCCATAGTAATCGCGGTCGTCCACTTTGTTGTTGCCTTGAGCAAGAATCACTCTGCGCACCATTACAGCGAGGTAAATGCATTTGGCCCGGAAGTTAAACTCCTTCACCTAGGAGACAGACAAAAATTGTTACCACTCACTGACAAGAATCTGTGACAAGATCATGGATGTGCTGGCCACAGAATGAAGTACAGAACTAATTCAGGTAAGAACTGTGTAAGAAAAAAAGAAGATAAACCTACAGGAACATGGGTGAGGATGGTGGAAGCTAGCAGCTCTCGGGCTTCCTCCATTTTGGTTTTCTTGGGTCCACCCCACATGCGCTGACGTCTTACTTTATTTCCAATGTATTTTAGTGCCTGTGATGAAGACAGACATCAGTCGTGTTGTGTTGTCCAGTCCACAAACAGCCGATGTGACATATGTCAAACACACAACTTAAGATGTTAAATATGTGAACATAGAGTCCTAATGTTTCTCCAATAGCAGCGTAGTCTCAGTGAAGGATTACCGTTTTCCAATCGCTTTACTGTGTGAATTCAATCTTTGGAGCACTGGGTCCACTGTTTGCCTCGGTGTGTTATAGGACCTGAATAACACTGAGGTTTGGTGTGTCTAGACTACTTTTTCCACTTTCTCAAACACACCTTCTACACTATGATGCCACTTGGCTTTAGCTGCTTTGGCTTGTGGTTATGCATATGATTTCTTTCTTTTCCTTTGACATCTACATCTGTAGAACAATTTTTTTTTTTTGTAACAGCATTCTATTATCCGCATTTCTGAGTGGTGGAAGAGAAATCAAAAGACCGAATCCTCCATAAGGAAAAGAATTGGTCATACAATGGAGTGTAAGAAATAATGTCTTGTGTATAGATTTATCATGCCCTGCTTGCAATGATACGCTCTGGACATTTGTGGCAGCTTGTTCTGTAAAATCTGTCAACTACAGAATCCATTTTATAAAATGTAACTGCTTAAGCACTACAGTAAAGACTGAAATCTAAGCTTCTCAGTCTAAGCTCCTTTTTAAGTACGTAAGAATTTATAGTATCATTTGACCAGGCATAGTTCTGAATCACAGAACTGTTGAACCAGGTGGCTCTTATATCATAATTACAAAGAAAGCTTCATGTAACTATGGAGCCATAAGCAATTGATTAAGACAAGCGACAGCCGATGTTTGTGGAATACAACCAATATAGCAACCGCCAGACGATGGGGCCTTCAGCATCAACACCAACATGCTGATCTGCTTTGAGTGCTTGGGTTGATGTTGCAAAATTGTAAACCTATTGTCCTTTGCTATTTGTTTCATGGTATAAAAGGCCAATCATGGTAACAGTTCTCCCGAGTCGAGTTTCACTGACAAAAATGGTGACCGCTTCCATCTCCACCAAATAACGCTTTTCTCCAAGTATGCTTATAGTCTGGATCTTTTACTTTGAAGTTAGCAATTATTTTCCCAGAAGGCTTCACCATAAATTAAAAAATGTTTAAATGGTGAGTGATCTGGACAACAGTGTCCATTGACTCACATGCACCTGAGCTTGGCCCTACTTAGTACTAAGAGGTTAGAGGTCACAAGGATTGGGATTTTCTTTTAGACCACCCACTCTGACATTTATAGCCACATGGCTGAGACTCAGGGGTGGGCAATATGAAGATATTTATGATCACGATAAATTATGTCACAGTAGGTTTTATGAGCATACAGTGGAGATCACTAGTACTTAAACACTGAATAACTGCAAGTTGCATTACAAAGGGAGCAAAAACAGGCCTGGTCCCTTTTTAAACCACAAACATTTTAGCCTTAACTACAATAATGTGGTTGATGTGGTTGATATCCATTCTGCCGGAACATTGCTGGGGTTTGCTGGATATATTTTTAATTTCACAAATACAGACAAAAAATTATTGCTATACTGAGGGTACTGTGTTTCAGGGTGGTTCTGAGCGCAAGTGTTCAAACAAAGAGTACTCAAAGCCTGTACACTGAGGTTTGGGCCAGCCATAACCGTGATGCATGTTGAAATACAGTGATTTATTTTTCACCATCCCTCACAATAAGGAATAAAATTCATAAACAAATATTTTCAAAATAATTTCTGGAAGAATAAAATTTTAGAGCTGGACTTGCCTAGAATAGTATTTTGTTTTATTTGTCTATTCCTATGTCCTATTCCTATGTAAAAATATAAAAAAAACCTGTCAGTAAACATTCCACACTCAAACATCTTTGCATTCTAAAGCTTAGGCCCTGTCCACACGTAAACAGCGTTTTGGGTCAGTGAAAATGTAGGTTTTTAAAAAATTCGGCCAAAGTGGCGATTTTTGAAAACTCTGTTTCTGCATTTGCGTGTGGACAAGAAAAACGAAGACTTGCGGCACTCATATAACATCAAAGTATGCGCCTTGGTTGTCATCTAAAATGCCGGACGTGTACAAAATACTGCGGCTCTCAACCGCGTTAGAGGCTTTGGTATGTTTATACTCATGCGTGGAGTTACTGTCCATCCAGTATGAAGGTCAGAGACGTCAGAGTCAGCTTCAGATGCTATTACATTCAACACAGGCACTGTCTCTGAACTGCGCCCGCCGCCAACATCGGCGCCGGTTTTGGACGAGACCTGGGGTTATTCCATGAAAGGGAAAGTCTAGCCTATTTCAAGGGAAAGTAAGTCAGACTTTCCCTTAATCCTGTTTCATGGAATATGCCCCGGTCGGAACAGTGGTTGGTGGTTTACTTTTTGCACTATTGATTGTCTACCAGAAACAGGTAATGATGCTCCCCTCCAAGGCTTCTGGTTGGTCACCAATGCTATACGGTTTAAGGTTATATCGCTGCCTTGGCATGCTCTTGACAGCGTGTTTTGCGATTTTGTGTGTATGGAGATATTTTTGAAAACGTGCTCATGTGGACGCAATTTTTAAAAATCTCAGTTTTCAGAAATACCCGTGTACGTGTGGACATGGCCTTAGAGAGAGGGAAGAAATAAATAAATAAACTCCCACTTCTATTCTGGAGCCACAAAATGTTTCTCTCTCAAAACTTTATCTCTCAATGGTGATATAATTATGAGTGCTGCCCTCTAGTGGTCATCAAGAGACGTTCTCTACTGCTTTACTTTTCTCCCTCAATTATCTCTTCAATGATTTTCTTCCAATGAAGCTGGAGTCTGCCCGGGTCAATTGAAGTACACATGTAAGACTCATTAGAGTCCTGATGTGACACACACAATGCCACAGGCCCACAAACAGGCTCTCAGGCATGCTCAGATGCAGGTTGCTAGGATGCAGATATGCTTCTTACCAACCCATTGTTGGGGCTTCCGACAAAATAAGACGTCTGCACACAGCAATTTGGACCTCAGCATTTGTTAATGTACGTCACAGACAGACACGTTTAGTCATTGAAGGGCCCAAATTGCATCATTATAGAGGTAAAGAGAAAAAGGTGTATATGTTCAGTATATTTTAATGACTGATGAAATCTCTTAATGCTATCTGCTAATGCTAACGGCTTTTAAGCATTTTCCTCCAGTTTTCTGATTCTGATTATTTATTTCTCCTTGCTGCTGCCGTTTGCAGTGTCTGTGGCAGCTGCAGACCAGAATCTCCCCCGTCTCAGTGTTTCTCTTGTTTTGCATTTTGTCCTTCTTAAAGCCCTGTATTTGTATTACTGTAAATTAAATTAAAAGAGGCGAATATGGTTTTACCTTTACATTTTCTTTAAGGGTAGTGCATTAAACGGAGTTTAAAATTAAATTTAACGTGTTCTGGGAGCATATTTGTGGGCATATTTATAAAAAGGCATTTTTAGGATATTGTTTACCAAAACACAAAAACGTTTCCACTATATGCGGGTGCTCTTGGAACATAACCCCCTCGAAAAGCAGGGGGTTACTGTATTTTTATCAGGGAATTTTTTTTTTAAATGGCACAACCTTCCTAATGTCATTTAAAGCCTAGATCTAGTCAACAGATTTAGATACTTCTGGAGCTATGGCCTCAGGAAGAAACCCACAAAGAAAATATACTCAAAGTTGGCCAAGCTGTCCCTTCAACGTGATTTAAAACCAAGCTCTTCTTTTTGAGGCAGTGAATATGTACAGTGTGACGCTGGCAGTGAGATACCTGGGTCTGAGTGAAAATCTGAGCCTTCTGGCACTCCTCCAGGCTGGGGGCAAAAGCAGCCATAACATGCTCCTCTGTACCAATCATCTGGACTATCTCCTGATCGCTCTCCACACCCATGGCCTGAAAACACACAAAAACGAAAGCAGACAAAGGAAAAAATAAGGAAGATGCTGAGCAGAAACAACATGGAGGCTTGTTAATTGCATTGTTTATTAAATAGTATTTCAAAATAAATGGACAGACAACATTATACACACAATAAAAAAATATACTTAACAGATGTGCACCGTAACATCTGACACACGGTGCATAATTCCAGAGGTGAGGGACAAGCCTAGGCCTCTCTGACATTTACTTATGTTAATAGTCAAGTGTGGGAACGAGACAGTGGCCCAGAGCGCTCACAGATCGGTGCCGTTTTCACTGGGTAGCATTGTTGGGTTCTGTAGGAATTTACTCTGGATGCACAAGTGCAAAGCAAACATGCTTGACAGCCAATTTACTTTAGTGCCTTGTCCCAAATGAGTCATATCTGTATATTTGGACAGGACCTGATGCAAGAGAACTTCCAATGAACATCATTCGAGGGAGGAAGGAGTTCTTATTTAAGCTTGGACTAAATAACGTAATTAACTGTATCTTACTTTGCAATTACAGGTACGCTCAGTAAAGCCCAGTTTTAAGTTAAGAGAAGATAATATCTATACCTTAATTTACAGTAGATTATACTTTTAATATTTTAATCACAAAGGAAAAAGAAAGTCATATATTTTTTCAAAAGAAAACAAGCTGTGCTAAAACATTAAACATAACAAGAATATTTTACTTCACAACCAACCACTACGGTTCCATACATTTTTTGCTACATTGCGCCATCTGCTGTTTCAAAATCTGAATCAGGAGTACAGACTCAGGCACTAGCTGTACCTAGATTTTTAATACGATGGTGTTCAAACGGCATTTTGCCATGCGGTACAGTAGTAAACGCCTGATCATGCACTTTATCAACCCAGAAATCATGGGTGGAGCTATAAACAGCACAGACTATTGGCTGGTGAAACAAAATCTTCACGGGATAATCAAGACCTGTTTATCAAGACATTAACGACATAAAACTAAATGCAGTGGGAAAACAAACAGAAGCCCTTCACTGCTACTACTATGTGTGTTTACAAGTGTAGTGTGAGAAATCACGTGAAACAAGACGGAGGCATATATATTTATTTGCCACCATACGGTGTCAGATTTGCCACAGACACCGTACTCTTTGGTAGTGTACAACAGAGCTACTACACATTGCAATGAACAATGAATACATACTGGCTGCATTCAAGTTTGCAGAGATTTTTAATGCCACTGATGTCTTCCACCCTCTTACCTTGAATATGATGGCTATTGGAGCATCTTCAGAGAGTGTATTGTGCTTCAGATAAAAACGACCCTGCTTCACAATCATGTTAGTTCTGCTCTTCTTCTCATGAGTGGAACTACAGACCAGACAGAAAGAGACAGGATACAAATATGAACAGTGAGTAAAAGCCAAAGAAGAACCATTTGTGTATTCAACACTAAAGAAAGCATATATGCATGCAGATTATGTGCCTCGCTGCACCTGGTAACAGAGGCTCCAACTGCACCCTTGCGATCTTGCTCCACAATGATGCGGTTCTTGGACAGCTGCTCCTGGATAAGGATGACCTTCTCCTGACCCTTCACAATGAAATAGCCCCCTGCACACACAAATATAAAACAAATATTAATTAAAAGCAAGTAACGGAAGCAGTATCTCCAGATTATGTATATCTCCAGTTATTCTCTGAGGTTTTACCTGGATCTAAGGGACATTCATTGAGTTTAGAGAACTCCATGGGAGTTTTGCCCGTCAAGACACAGTTAGAGCTTCGCAACATAATTGGCATCCTGGCACAAAAAAAAGCAACACGGATGGTCATTTAAGTCATTTCTGGATTTTTTCTCATTATCCTAAAAAAATCTAAGTAAAAGAGACAAAAAAACATCTGGATAATGCTTTTGCACAACTCAAATGATATTCAGAAATGAAAGTTTGACAGAAAAACCTTCCAATGGGCAACGCATTGCGAATGATCCTCTGACTTCCTCTGGTATATTCTATGTCCACTGTGATAGGAGCGGAGTAGGTCATGTCCCTCAGGCGACACTGAGAGCCAAAGGAGACTACGATCATTACAGATTGGTGCACTTTTTAAAAACAAAAAACATATTCCCCAACATTGATTGAATAATGTACAAAATGATAAAGTGTGATAGAGCTGACATGTGGTTTTAATTGTGAATGAGAGCTGAATTAAAATAGAATTCACAGATTACCTCGTGTGGCGACACCGGTCTGGTTACATTAAAGCTCTCTTCCACATCAGGCATGCCAACATAAATGTTTAGATACCTGTAAACACAGGGTACTGATTCTAAAATCGATAAGCAAATGTTATAAAAGTTAAACAACAGATAACAGCAATCTTACTTCAGATACCACATTGGATCAGCATCGCTTGTGATCTTCTCATTTGCCTTCATGATCTTTTTTATCTGTATATATTACAAAGAAGAACAAATGAGTCCTTGTCCATGTTCTTCATACACTCTTAATGATTACAATAATTTGCGGAATAATACAGAGGTCAAGTGCTGTACCTCCACATTGATGAAATAGTTGAAAGAGTCAATGTGCTGCTTTACTAGACCTTTGACCTGAAAATTGAGTGACATGGGCACATTTAGATCAACATTTCCTTATGAACCTAAACTGTACGTTTATTGTAGAATGACTTATTGGCAACTGAGGTGTCTGAGGTGCCTGTTTATCTTTAGTATGTTTACCTTCAAAAAGGCTGGAAGCAGCTTCCATTTTTCCTTTAAAAACAACACATATGGGTGAGGCATATTCTTTCATACACAGTTACAAGAGAATTATTAAAAGCAGTTGCAGAGCTGAAAACCAGGTCAGACAGAGGAGCCACTACTGTTAGCTTAGCATGGCAAGCAGAGACACACTGCCTGATTTAAGCTTTTTTACCTCCACTGTGTCCACTGGAGCAGCGAGCTGCTGGGGGGACAGGTCCCCAAAGTCGTCCTTCAACATCTCCATGACTTTTAATACATGTCACACATTAAAATGCTACGACATTCTGTTACTTCACCAACAACCAAAACATCACTGAACTACATGGACATGTGAACTGTGTGGAGTAACAGGGAAAAATGTACGGGCGAAATATAAAAGAAGATTAGTTCCGCCCGCACGTAAAATGTTTGACAGAGAATAAAAATACCACTACCAAAGTAATCCGTCGCTGCTTTTCAACCTGATTTACAAACCGTCTAAACCTCAATAAAATCTGACGAGAAAGGTGCCTTTGCGAGATGTTTAATGTTGAGGAAAGAAGTACAGAAGTACTTTTTGTGAATCAGTTTAGTTGCAAACAAGCATTTCATAGATAGAATCACCTCTATATCATGTTTTTCTTACTGTTTTTCTTCATCATCATCTTATTGTTGTTGTTATGGCTTTGCTGTTGTTGTTCTTCTTATTATTATCTTTTTTGAA
>JBBPDB010000019.1:12382601-12409098 GCA_037974465.1 Brachypetersius altus
ATAGTTTCTGTCATTGTGGTACTCTTACCGATGTCTCAGTCCTGTCCTGATTTTTTGCACCTTTTTTTACATTTTACACTCTGTGTAGTCCTGTCCTTTAGTTTTATGTTGTTTTCTGCTGCACCATGGTCCAGCAGGAGTGCTGTTTATTTCTCACTGCACTGTATATAGATGATTGACAATGAACACCTACTTGACTTGTCTAGACTCTATACCCAAACACAAAAGACGAAAAACTTAAAGCGATGAAATGATAAACTTTATTCATTGTAAGCAGTTTATAGTTAAATTCTAGTAAGCATGAGAAAATGCACAGTTATAAGATGAAAACTCTCTACATTGTAAAATACCGTTTCAGATGGCATGTTTAATAATTTCAGCATTTTATTACCATGTAAAATGTACATTAGCGTGACAAAACCAATAAGCTACAGCTACTACAGCTTTCCACATGCCTATTACATGCTTATCATCCACAGTACCAGGCCTCATGCCCTGGTCTTTTAAAGATGGCAGTCACTTCTACAGTGTGATGTACACTGCAAACAGGACGCTCAACACTAGAGGTAAAACAGCTGCATTATACTTTATATGTGTCTGTTGTTGCTGCTCAGTAGCTTGGGATAGGATGTCCCAATGGAGCGCCCATGTCTGTGAACAACAAGCTCCAGCTGATACTCGTCCAGGTTGACCACAGCAGTGGTGGTCTTCTCTGTGGATGTGAGGAAGAGGATGGTGAAAATGGCCATCTCAAGCTCAGGGCTGACTCCTATGAAAGCACTGCCCACAGGCTTGATCAGGCCGTGCCAGCTGAACTGCACGTTCAAGACGTGGTCGTCCTCGTCCGGCTAAAACAGGAGAGAGACATTTTTCAGTGGAAATGAGATCATATCAAAGCATAGATAAAGCATACATTTACACTTCAATGTGTAAAACCTACATCTCACCAGCACCACATTCAGAGAGTGTGGATTTGTACCCTGTACCTTATCGCAGGCACATGTCCGGATCAGCATGTGGAATTATACATATATAATTTGTCATTTTATTCATGCTTTTGAATTCATGTAATAATGCTTCCGGGGCTTCAAAGGCATGTTGCCATGTTGAGGAAAAAACAACATGGCAACATGCCTTAATTTAATTTAATACTGTTTCCTTATTTTCTAGTATTAAATATCATGTACATGTAACACTCACATGTAGCATTCTGAAGTTTCTACAACAGGGGGTGTTTTTATTAACAGCCAAAAGGCCCAGTAGACATGTGCTTGCTTTAACAGCTTCCAAAATGAGAAGTTCAATATTTCATTACCAAAATATGTTCAAATATGTTATGTTATCTAACATTATATTGTTTAATATATGATTTCCATAAAACAAGTTTCAGTGAATCAGATGATGTTCAATAGATCGGATGAAGTGCGAAATACATTACCATGTCATTGCTTCTGGCTTTGTAACCCTTGTAATCAAGCAGATGCCCCTTTTCCTGCAGGTAGAACTGGACCCAGTTGTGCAGACCCATGATTTCATTCCCAAATTTAGTCTCACCAACAAACACATGCTCAAATCCACTGGAGTCCTCCCTAGTCATGCCCAGAGATAAAAAAGATGCATTAATGCATGAGAAAACTTGCATTATGCTGGTCAAAAAACAAAATCCACTACAGTGCTCCAAAATATTCTTTCTTTAGATTATCCCCTTACATACACATACACATACACATGTTTGTGTATATTGCTTGTTCTGCTGTTGTGCAGTATTTAGACCATGTGCAATGTTTCCCTGTTCATCCATTTAACTTGCACTGTGTATATGTTGTTTCCCTATATCTTACTTATATTTATACAGCTAGAAATTGTTTATTATTTCTATTGATTTTCTTTGTTCTTATATTGTTACTTTTGATCCTACGAACACTGTTAAACTGACTTTTTTACTACTGCTGCTGTTTCTAAGGAATTTCCCCATTGTGGGATTAATAAAGTCAATCTGATCTAATCTCATCTTTATGGAAGCCCCTTGACTAATAAGTGCAGCCAACTCTTTTCATATCTGCATGCATGTGTGTGTGTGTGTGAGAACTTGTGGATGTATCCATCTGAGACAGAAATACATGCAGCTCACCCTCCATTCCTGTCTCTGTGGTAAAGACGAAACCACATGTAGTACAGCTGACTCTTAAACTGTCTCAGATCGGAGCGAGATTTGCCTTTCTTCACTAAGTACTGGTGAGCACGCTGAAAAAAGAATGAAAAACACCCGCCCCAGAATTTATTAAGCAGATGTTACTGTTACTGAACAAAACCAAGGCAAGACATCACATTATACTGCACAGAATTTTCCAGTAATCTCCCAGGACCTGCACCTTCCAAGAACAGAATGTAACAAGAAGAAGCACACTACAAAAAATGTTGGAGAACTCAGGAGACGCTCAAGACAAAAACAGGAGACACTATGATTTTTTTTGAGTTTGTTTCCTGACTTCTTCACTAAGGTTTGTTTAACCAACAATTTGTTCATTGTTAGGCTCTCTTATTAAGAATCATGTTACTACTTGCGACTAATGTAGTTTTTGGAGTCTTGCCTTGGGGTGCCTTGGTAAAGTATAATGTGCGTGTCTGGGCAGGGAGCCACACCCCAGTCTGTTTGCTGAAAGGAGAGGTGTTACCCACTACACTATGCAGACCACAGCCTAAACACAAGAAGGACTATTTTATTCCTCTTGAACACACGAATGTAATAAACATGTAATAATTAATTTATTTCCGAAACATACCATACACAATTATTATTATGTTTATTTAATACATGTTGACGTGTGGGATGTAAATCACTCTCATCTTCTTGACATTTTAGACGGTATGGTGTACAGGATACCTTTGTTGCCCTGTACCCAGGAGACTGGGGAAAGTCCTAGGGCAAGATTCCTAATGCTACATTAATTACATCCGTAACAGGAGGTATGTGTATACATGTGTATAAAGAGAGTGTATAAAAATGCTGTACATGTAATGTAGGCTGTTTTCTCCTTTTAAAATGTTGCTATTTCATTGCCAGTTGCAATTGGCAGTGAAGAAGCCTTACAATAAAAGCTTACAATACTCAGTATTTATGATACAAATTGCAAAATATTTAATGAATGTGATGCAAGACTTGAACACACGAAAAGTCAACTGCAGTGAAAATGCAATTGATGCAAAATGGGTGAAATTAAGAAATGTAAAACCTAGGAAGAAAATTCTGACGGGTGTAAGAAGAAGCTAAGCCAAGGCCACTGTGCTCTATTCTTATTTCCAAGTAAGGCAGAATATTTTTTAATCTCTAGATTATGTTTTCTATAAAAGAACTGTGGCAGACTTGCTGTGCATAAGGTGGTAAAAAGTTGTACAGCGACACAGGTGTGTGTGTCAGGCTAGCTGAGTGTGCTGTGTGGATTGTGTAGTTCTGTGAGTGGCCTTATTGTTATTATATATTAGTCTTAGTGATGTGTGTGCAAAGTGTCTACAGCCTGACTGATTGCCTTGGCCTGCATCCATGAAATCTTACAAACAGCAAACTCCTGACATTCGCGGGTATTACGTTCTAAGATTGTGAATTCAATTGTGAATGCCTGAAATGCCTATTTTTAAAGTTTAAACCCAAAATATGTCCCCAAATACGCTCCCTGAGTTTCATTATTTTAAACTTGTACAGTGTACACTGAACTACTGTCTCCCGCAGTGCTAGAATGTAAATGCCATTGTTACCTCTATACAGACTGTACTGTAAATCATACACATGCATTTTCTTTGGTTTAAGCAGAGTAAATACAGTAATAAGTTCATTTAATTTGCAGTGATAAAAATACAGGGTCGTAAAAACATGAGAGCACTCAGCGAAACACTGGAGCTCTAAGTAGAGGGACCCCCTGTTTTGTCATTTTAAAAAGCTATAGGATGCTGAAAAAAATATTTTGGCTTGAACAAATGCTGAAGGTTTTGCAGAACATAAGTGTCGCTGCTCTTTTCAGTAGACCCAGATTTAGCAAATATGCATCAAATGTTAAAGGAAACTTTTCAGAGAACTCAAAATATGACATATAATGCATTAAGATTTCTCTGCAGCTCCTTTTGGTTCCATCACTGTGTGAAATACCCGGTGCCAGTCCCCATAATCCACCACCCCCAACTGTTCTTTTAACAGTGCTGCATTCCAGGTGGAATTTACTGAAACTAGATCTACTGAGAGGAGCAGTCTTGAAATCTTCTATTCTATTAGTGTGCTGTAAAACATTCCGCATTTGGTTTTAGCGTGCTGAAGCTTTAGGGGATTGAGTGGTTATTGTTTGTGTTCAAAACTCCATTGTCTTTTGCATAGACTTTCATCTGCAAATCACACATCACAGCTGAACACCAAGGCAGTGTTCACAAAAGGACAACAGTGTTTATACCTTCATGACTGCTGTCTCTAAGATGGCATCCAGGAAAGCATTATTCTCTGCCACTTCCTCAGAAGTCACTTTCTCAGCCACACCAGTGGACCTTTCGTAGTTGTCCAGCAGCTTCATGAAACCTAAACAAAGCCAGACTCTTATAAACATCAGCTAATCTCTACATTCACTATCAAAATCTCAGCTTCCAGAATACATTCCTTCATGACATTTTAAAGGTTCATTCCTGACCCCATGGTTTTACAGAATAATTTCCAAATATGTTGCTGATATCTGAATTTCTAATAGAGTTGAAGTAAATGTTCTGGAAATATTTTTTAAAAACAGTGTCTAGTGTTTTCTTCATGAAACAAAAAACAAGCACCTCTCAGGAATTTGACTTCACATAATTGTTTTCATTCGAACATCATTCAAAGACCATCAAGATTTTTTAAAATATAGAATAGTATTAATAATATCTCACACAACTTTAGTACAAACAATTAAAGGAATATAGTAATCAACTGGCAATGATTCATTGTTCTATCAATATACATCAATTTTGATTGTTATATCAATATGTTTTAATGTCTCAGCTTAAGACTGCAGCTTTTGCCACTGTAGCTCGAGCCCCATGTGTTAAAAGCTCATGTTTGAGCTTGCCTGGTCACGTTTAATTGATCAGTATAGACTTTTTTATAAAATCAAGTTTAGTTTTGAACATAAAGCATTTACACAAGTTGTAGGGTATTTAATTTTATACCCTAGTAAGTTCTGTAGGGCTGTAGCCAGACTGACTGAATGAGTGGCGACATATTTTATTTAATTTGTTCACTCTGTTCTCATCTGGATAAGGTTTTAATCAGACTAGAAATGTCCGTTCTGTTTGCATTTGTGGTAATTACAGTTCAGTTACTGCACATATTGACATTCACATAGTGCACATAGTGAAATTCGTTGTAACCACGAAAAACAGGAGCCTCACTTGGAGGAATCAGAGTAAAGCCAAACCACCCCTTTATTGAAACCAGGCTTGCCTTGAAAGTAATTACATTACATAAAGGATTCTGGCATGTCTCTTAGAAAGGCATGTCTAGGGCAACTCCCTGCACAACCTAAGCTTTTGTGCAAACTGTGAGGCAAACACATCCCCACACAAGACATTCACACCATGGACTTTAAGCATGTTGAGGCAAAGGAGTAAGACTAGTCTGCAATCACTGAGGATTTGTGGAGAAGTTTATATAAGTGAGAAAATATAGACATGTTACAAAGTGACCAAAAACTTGATTTTCACTTACGGGCGTATGTAGTGATAGATTTCAGTTTGTTCTCGTTCACGTAAGAGAAGAGCGGAGACGAGGCATGATCTACTGCGGTTGTGCTGCCGCTGGGTATGTAACCAGCTTTGCCCTGTAAAGAGGTTTGAAGAGATTTTAAGAGAGGGTAGAGCTAGTTGTGATTATTGTTGGGGCAAAATAATGTGGGATGATTAAATGCCACTGTGGCCATTGTGATGCACTAAAACATGTATACCTGCAGTGTAATCATTTACCTGCAGTGAGATCCTGTAGTCCGTCCCAGGTTTAAAGCGATTCACGTCCAATTTCCACAATTCATTAAATATGTCAGACAGCTCCTGGTTCACAGTTTGGCTGAGGATTGGCAGAAGGTCAGTTTAGCTCTATGTTCACAATATCCCACTAACAGACCATGCTTTATTGAAGGCATATTTATACGGTTGTGATCATTGATCAGATCAGCTTCACAGGTCACATGTTACAACAGAATTTTTAAAAAACCTAAAAATGAATGAATTAATCCAAAAATGAATTCATGAATCCAGAAATTAATTAATGAACACTGCCCTGTCATTATAAAATGGTATTTTTAAAGAGAAAATCCACAGATTAACATTTTGAATAGCTAGCTATAGCTATTAAAAATGGCATTCATTACATAACACGTATTTATATGCACTTCCCCCAAATGTCGCGATAAGATCGTGAACTGTGATAAAAGTTCAGGTAATTAGGTCAAAAACAGAAATCCCCAAATTAACACAGCTATTAAATATGGCATTAATTACAATACACATTGGCACGCATTTTCCTGAATATTGTGATAATATCGTAAACCACGATAAAAGCTTAGGCAGTTGGGTAAACAATAATGATTATCGTGATATTCCTCTTTTAAATCGATCCATGCGTGAAGAATGAGGTGGAAAATCGCACCTTGCTGCATCAGTATGTGCAAACAGCGCCAGGAGCAGAACCAAGAATCCACAGACTTTCCTGCAAGAAGAAAATTAAGTCAGCTGGTCTATCTATTACAGTGTTTTTACACTTCTACAAGTTATCCATGAACGTCTCCGCTGTTTCTGCTGAAAACAGATCAGCATAGACGATACTGCTGTCCGAAACAGGACTGACAGTAAGTTGGGAAGTTTTATCAGAATACAATGTACATACCCTTTAGACATCGTGGTGTTTTTTGTATTCCAGTGTCGAGCAGGGCTGCAGCTCAAGTGGAGTGGAGTGGAGTGGGGTGAGGTTACAGTGGTAGTCCTCTCCCCCTCGGACTGCTTCAGATACACCCTCCCAAATGGCTGCCCCTGTTACAGCGCTCACTCCTTACTCAGCCTTCAGGTGTACAAACCAGACTGAACAACAGCTGCGACTGTTTTAGATATCAGAAGTGACACCAAAAAGAGTGCCTTCTGTTACCATTGTTCTTTCATAGCCAATGAAAACTTTAAATAAAGCTGCACAAAGGAACAATTATAGTATAAACATGTAAGCGTAACCTACTGACAACAGAGAGAAACAGCAGATGGAGCTGTTGCTAAATAAATCTACAGAAGAGTTCGCATAGTTTTAGTTACATAGTTATAGTTTTAGTGAATGTATAAATCAGAACGGAATAGAAATTCTTATGCATTTAATTGATAACGGTTCGTAAGGTTTTACTTTTTATTTCCTAAGAAAACGCCCTATAATAGCAGTCATGGATTCCTTTTACAATCCTAAATTATTTTTTCAATAGAAGAATGTGTAGCGCAAGATCAAATAATATCCCTGTTTTGTTAAATTATTTTACCCACCCCGTTCTTCTTTTTGGTCATTTCAAAATTGGGCTGCATGTATAGATTAAATGCTTTTGAAAGAATCCTGGAAATTTACATACATTGCTTTACTATAGGGAATATGATGGTGCATAGGATGTGGTGTAATTCCAAGTCTGATCAGAAATTTCCATCCTATTTTTATATACTAATTGCATTCAGTGTTGTGATAACATAAATATCGAAACAAAGCCTTTAGAATCCACTGTTAACTCCAAAATATGGTTTATTGCAGATCTTGGTGGTAGTTCAGCGAAATCAGGGCAGTGTCCCAACAAAGTGACAGAAATGGAACGGACTTGTGTTCAGAATTTTAAATTTAGTGGAAAGATAAAGTTATAAAATATTCACTTGTGAACACACCACACCACACAGCGTAGACAATGGGAAATCCCTTCTCTGCATTTAACCAAGTGAGGGGTACTCAGGGAGCAGTACCTTGCTCAAAGGTACCTCAGTGGTGCCACTAACAGTCCAGGGATTCAAACCCACAACCATCTGATCACAGGGCTAATCGCAGGAAGAGAGGAAGGCCTGGTAGAAGGTTTATGGATGTGGTGATGGAGGACGTGCAGGCAGTTGGTGTGAGAGGGGAAGATGCAGAGGACAGAAGATGAAGGCAGTTAATCCACTGTAGCGACCCCCAATCGGGAGCAGTCGAAAGTAGAAGAAGCTACATCAGCCCGACTAGGGGCATATATAGTCACTCAGAAAAGAATGTTGAGAAAGTGGATATTACTACTTAAAAGACAGTTTAAAAGGGCTTTAAAAACACATAAGCCTTCTTTCACTGAATCAGTGCAAGTCATGTCTACTTTACAACACACCCACTGCAACAGAGTGGTCAGAGAAAGGACCCTCAATAATATTAGATATTCTGGGGTAATCTACTCATATACACTTCTCAATGCAAATAAACACACAGGTTGTCGATAAATGACTGTGCTGTACTTATTTTATTAAAATTCCAAAAATGGACACGGCTTGACAAAACAAAATACACACAAACGAAATGATTATGAGGCACGAAGAAAAATATATCACAGCACTAATGAGTAGCACAATTATTTTTATGTTAACTGATGCACAATATTTCTGAAAATGAGAAAGGCTTAAATAATATGCAGACATTTCTTTACAAATGAGCCATCAAATGCATTGTACTGAGTTGTTTCATAGTATTACATATGTTGCGTCCACATACATGCATGGATGACCATACAGATAAACCAAACAATGGATGACAGGCATCAATACAAAACAAACACAGCCTGTGTAGGCACTGAGAGATCTGGCAATACTTACTGGGAGTCTTTGAAACTTGGCAGTTCGTTTTGTAATCTAATTTTTTTTTAAATCTAATTTCTTAAAAAATGTCTATGATTCAGGAGACTAAAAGTGTCATTGTGCTCTGTTTGCTATCATAAAGACAAGGGGAAAAAAACCAAACACATTGGAGCATGAGGACTTTACAAAAAGTGTGCTTAAGTCTCCAGTGACCAGCTGGGAGGCAAACTACAGTAGGACTGCCACATCTTCCCTTTGATAATTCATAAAATACCTGTCTTTTAAAAACAGCTACTGTATAACCAAATAATTTAAATCAAAACATAGGACAAACTAATCCCTAAATGCTTGCATCTGCTCTTGGGGACAAAAATTCCCAATTCCGACACTTGTTTACACAGGAAATCTGGTTCTTCTAGAGGACTTTACACAAGCACTGGAGATGGAAGGGGGAGGGTGTTGGCACAGTCAGTTCCAAACACAGCAGCAGCACAATGGACAGGCAAACCCAAGCAGCACCCTCAAATGTTGGAGTCATCATCAGCCATGCTGGGGTTGGGCAACGATGTTGAAATTTCTTTGAAGAATTCGTCATCTTTCAGCATACTCTGCACCACAGAACAAAAATATGTTACTCAGCACATTTTTGGTTATTTAGTAGTTATAGTTATAACAGGTATAGTTATTTCAACATTGCAGCAGGCCTCCCCTAGTGGGGAACTGCAACATAGAAGCTAGGTGAGCTGCTCCTAGGAGCTGGGGAAAATTATTTAAATGACACCACCACCTTAACTCCTTTCCAAAATACAGAGCCATGCATAGGTGCAGATACATAGTTGATATAATATTACCGTTAGGTTGTTAATGCCCTCAGAGAAAGCTCCAATCTGTCGCACAGTTCCTTCCGAGTCTTCCATCTGTGCTCGCATAGTCAAAGAAAAGTTCTCATTATGAGAAATTAAGTCCATGGTACCAAAGGGTAATACTAGCCTGTGATGTACTAAACAGGTTTGTAATGGTGCGTGTTTATTAAGTTCTACCTGCTCTAGTCGGTCTAAGTCATCCTCATAGATCTGCAGTTCCACGCCTCTGTAGCCCTTCTGGAAGCTGCGTCCTTTAGGCATCTCCACATCCATGGGGCACACATACTCCTCACTGTCCTCCTGCCTCTTCTTCCTCCCAAAGCTTCCGAAAGCGAGCTTACGGGGCTGCACAATAATAAGTAGTAATAAGTAGACATTACAGTAATAACTACTAAATTCTGTACCAACTATTTATTGCAGTGAAGGCCGCGTTAAAGAAGTAGTTTAAGAAAAATATCATGGCACAGATTTGGGGAGGGACTGGACCACTAAAACTGGGAATCCCCGTGATAGCTTAAGATCACACCCACAAACACAGTACACTGCGAACACCAAAACCAAATGCCAAGCAGCGGGGTTTTCTTAATACTCCCTTGAGTCCCTTGTTTACTCTCATTCTCTCCGTCTGTCTGGTCAGAATCCTCTTCTTATATGTCACAAACAAAAAGCCAGTGTTTATGTTGCTGGTGCTCCTCCTCGAACAAGCAGGAAGCACCCATGCCATGCTAACGAGAAAAACAGCAACTCCCCCTCTCAACCACAATAACATGTTTACTGTTTGTAGTTTGGCACTGGAGGCATTAAGCAAAAATTACTAGCAAGTAAGTTCCATGCTCAAATTATTACACACGTGCCTAAAATCACCTCAAACTTCCTCAGGTCTGTTTATGTGGTATGACAAAGTCTATTTGGATCACAAATCTGAAAATCTGAACTGTGTTAATACTTTGCTTAGGTTTTTGTGCCAAACTATTGGAGAACTAAATATAAGATATAAAATCCTTTGTAATAGTTGGTTGTTTAGGTTGTACCTTGACTTTAGCAGTTGCAGTAAGCACAGCATAGTCAGGGTTCTCCAGACAGTCTTGCTTCAGCTGCTGTGCCTCTGAACCTATTAACAGGTTAAAGTGGGTGGCCAGGTGCCTCCGAAGAAGAGTCTTATTGGGAGGAATGTTCAGCAGCAGGGCCATTGTCTCCACATTGAAGCGAGGCTCCAGCACCTGAGGACACACAAACATTATGTATTATTCATCCTCAGACACCTGAACAAATTTTCTCTTCTTCTCGTTGCTTACCATCAGTCCCCCATGGACCCCACTGCCTCTCAGATTGGGTGCGTATTCTGCCAGATCGACAGAACGAAGCCACTCCATCACACGATGATTGGTCCACTGAGAGACCTCAGCTGGAGTGAAGTTGTTCTAAAAAGACACAGAGAAACAAACTCAGCATTGCTTACACAAAGGCCATTCTAGGTATTCTACAGCAGAAGAGCTCAGCACAGCAGAGCAGAAAACAGTGTAGCAGTGGATACCTCGTCCGAGGGTCTGCGGCGCAAGCAGTTGGGCTCATAGTTGTTTAGGCGCAGCACTTGAATGGCTCTCTTAATGCTGAGGTGATGTAGCACACTGCCCACTTTCAGAGATAAGAGATCATCCTGATCAACACAGGAGAACAAGTCAATGTAGCACAAGATCAACAGTGCATTATATACATAAACATGTCTTCACTTTTTGAGAAAAAAGAGTATAATGCAGTTTACACATACTATTGACAAACACTATAAACCATTTATCTTAATTTGTCTAAGTTTTGTTTCTAAACTATTTGAACACATCAGCTAACCCTTTACAATTTTCACGACAAATGGCCCAAATTGATAAATAAAATAAATACAATGGTTTTACACTGACTTGCATTAGAACCACGTAAATGTTTTTGCCTAATCTTGTACAGTTAGTACACTTGTTTTCGAGATACTCGTTTTTATTTTTTATCTTGGGCAGTTTTAAATTCACAGATTTCTTGATTACACCATTTACATACACCTGCTTTGTTAGAAAAGATGTTTCAGCTTTGACTGTTTTTTTGAAAGAGGCACAAAAACATAGCTGCCAATCAGAAAAAGAGATCATTTGTATCCATCAGTCTTAAAGGTAAAGTAGTAGAATCTGTTTCTGTTACATACAACCTCATAAATGCCCTGAGTGGACTTCAGGAAAAAACTAAATTGCAAGACAAATGTAAGACATGGTCAATTTGCATTTTGGTAATCTATATTTATACAGCAGTTATAAAATCAGTGAAAGTCAGACAGTGATAGAAAGTACCCATCATTATTCATGTGGAAAAAGAAGCATACCACAGTCATATAGTGAAGCATTCGTCCATCCACCCTCCCCTCATCAAACTGTGTTTTGTACTGAGGAAGACCTATGTCGTCAAGCCATCCTGGGTGAAGTGATCAGAAAAGGGAGGCGAAGACAAATAAAAACTTACATTTAATCAGTTTGCTAAACACCACAGAAACATCCAGAAATTTGTAGTCAATTATGACTGAGAGCAGGAACATGACTTTCTTACTCGTCACCCAGTGGTAGTCCAGTTTGCCTTTGTTGTCATCCTCCTCAGAGCCCAACGCTTGTAGGGCCAGCTGAAGTTTCTTCCTGTGGAGAGGAATCTTGATTCCCAGCTCCTACACTCACGCATAAGCAGAGCATAGTGCACATGGTAAGCATTAGCACACCAGGATCAGAATCTTATTGTCCACTGAGTTTACACAAAAAGTCAAACAACCAATGTTCATCACACATGTGCCTCAAACATTTTTTTTTTTTTTTTTTGCATCAGAGTAAATAAAGAATGATTCTGTCTCTTTCTATTTACCCCACTCTTCCACAAATGCATTGCAGACAAAGTCTGTGTGTGACTCTATTACAATTTTGGCTGCTGAGACTTAAAGCTGAAGTCTAGGCATTTTGCAGAAAATGAGCCATTTATCTGGGTAGCAAACATTCATTTCTTCAAAAAAAGACTTTGTTAACCAGCATTAAGTGTGCTTTGCAATGGCTTGGGGGTGTAAAGAGGGCTAACTAATGATGCAGAAAAAAAGACTACAATTTAAGTTTTAACCACAAAATGTACTGATAAGTTGAGCTAATAATATAGAAAATTAGTAGAAAGCAAACAAACAGAAGGTATGTATATATAAACAGACATATACATTACTCCTATTCTCCTGGAATAGCAGCTAAAAGTTCACCTTTTCTAAGTCCTGCTGAGAGGCTTGTAGGAGAGTGTGTCCTGAAGAGATCCACTGCCTGGCCAGGTTCACGTGCATCCCTAGTCCTTGTTCCTGCATCCACTCACAGACCTGCTCCCGGGACCAGCGTGCAAAAGGAGCATCTAGTTCGCTGACAAAAACATTACATATTAACCTTCAGGTTCCAAGTGAATCATGACAATTTGGTTTAAGAGTCTTAATGTGGACTCATGAACAGCAAGCTCACCACCAGAGGGTGCTCTCTTCACATTTGTTATTCATAAAGAAAGTTTGCATGATGAGCCAGGCCAGCCTCTGAACAGTGACTCTAAACACTGACCTGTTGGTGTTGTGAAGGTCACGTGACCATCCCAGCCTGGGCCCAGCTGTGGCTCGGATTCCTCCCCGCTTGAACTCGCCATCTGATAGGTTATCATCCAAATTGAATGTGGTTGACTGACTTCTTCTGAGCCTTAAGTGCAACAAAATTACATTATTTCAATGTACATCATAGTAATTTTTAAATTACAAACGCTATACATTATATATCAGTTAATAAGAAAATGTAGCAGACAGATGGCTGCATACTCACTTTCCTATGAATGCTTTAATTCCCTTGGATTTCTTCTTGCCCTCTGGGCAGGTGGGGAGTGTGTGTGTGCTGTCACTGTTGCCTGACCTCTGTGGCATCCCTGCAAGGTCTAAATGGTCTGTGCCATCTCGCTCAGTCTCCGCTACACACACACAAAAATCAAACACACAGAAAATTTTTTTATTTCAGGGCACAAAAATACACCAAGCATAACAGGATGTCAAGTGCAAAAAACTTTTAAGGCTAGGAGAAAACATTATAAAAGGACAAAAGGACATTATAAAGAACAACTGGATCGAGTTTGCTTCACAGGTATACAGGAGCAGGGCTAACATAAGTCATGCACACATGCAAATTAACCAGAAAGTAAATATAAAAGGCTTATTATACATTATGAAAAAACAGCTTTATTCTAAACAACAGGTCCAGTGTATATAACACAGGCGTGTGAATGTTGTAAGATGTTGGTAGAATGATGTGGTTCTAGAATAACTTGTGATTAGGGGGCACTCTCTTCCATTTTCTGTATCATGCAGGGCTAAGTTTGGAAATGAGGTATGAGTGGAATGCCAAAATACTCCCAAAATGTCACAAGTCCAATCCAGGGTATTCCAGCTTAACTGTTGCCTATAGGGAACTCAACTTGTTCTTAGAATGGATTATTAAAAACACCCATGCAATAAATTCATGTATTTCACCTGCAGTTTTATTTTGAAATCTGATACATGCAGTTTAAGTTATTACAAATCTTTGTGGTTGTCTACATGACAAAGAAACTAGGGAAAATATGATGTGGGAGAGGGAAGTAAAGGCCAATCTGGAAGAGGGCCTGCTACAGCCAGTTCAGAGGGATGGAGCGCATCCAGCTGTTGCTTAGTTTTTCCTGAGACGCCTTGCAAGACATCTCACACAGAGATGTGCACACAACGAGGACAGGCTATACAACGGTCACTTATCTAAATGGGCAATAATTATGCTCACTAACAAATAAAGTAAATAAAGTAAATATTTCAGACATGTGGTATGCATTCTACCTAGATTTGGTGCGCTGGCTGTTCTCTTGCCCCCTTTGATCTTGAAGAAACCTCGTCCAAAGGAGGACCTAGCTTTCTTGGTGCCAAAAGCGTCGTCCTCAGAGGTACGGGAAACAGTGGGAGACTTTGGAGGCAATGTTGTGATCTTGTTAAACTCATCAAATGCTCGGCTCTACAGCCGTAAAACATAATAAAACATAAAACAAACAGATGAGCAATTAAATAAAGCATACAATAGATTTCATGTTATTAATAAGCTTGTGAAACACAAATAATAATAAAGTTTACCTCTGCTGGTCCTACTGCCAAAGGTCTCTGAGACAAACCAAAACAGAACTTCAAACACACTTGCTCAGGATCTACAGCAGAATATTTCCAAGACATAAAGTCTGCTTAAATTAAATGGGCTGAAATTCACCTTTTCACTGGGGCTGCTGTCCAGGTTGCTCTGGCTTCCAGACTTGGGAACCTCCACACCTCTGTAATAAGGTAAGTCAAAAAAAGTAAAAAAAAAAAATAAATTCACACTTATTTTGCAAAAACTATGAAGCATCAAACCACTAATACACTCTCATAAAATGACAAGCATGCTGTTAGACAGCAACAGTTTCTAAACAAGAAATGGAGTGTACCTCTGTTATTGTTAACTACAAAATCACTTGTGATGCACCTGTATTAGTCTGACTATCTTTAGGACTTACTAAAACTAATAATGCTTTATCAGGTTTAAACATGTAACAGTATGCATTGTTTTTCTAATCCACACATCAAACAACACAATTCAAACGACTGCAGCACTTTTTCAGCACATATGTCCCTCATAAGTTGCAAAACATTTTTCAGACAAAAAATAGCTGTGAAAACGTCACGTTTTGCAACTCACTCTGGCACATTTACTCACTCTATATTGGTATCTACTGGAGGCTCCTGTGACTGGTTTTGCTCCTGATTCCCTGAATCACTACAGGGAACAAACACATACACATAGGAATGACGGGTATGGGGAAAGAGTGATGGGCAGGCAGAGGGATGCAAAGATGGCTAGACAGAGTTCAAAAAATGGTTTGCTCAGGATAGAGGCAAAGTAACAAGTGAGTTAAAACTGTGTGGTGACTCAAAAACAGCAAAGAACACTGAAAAAGCAGAGATAACAAAATACAACAGAGGGTAAGCAACTGATCTAGATCATGAAAATGAATTTTGAAAAAAAAAGCATCACAGTAAGGTGTCAACATGAAAGCCTGATGTACAGGAATGCAAACACATAAGGAGAAGAATGACATGGAACACAGAATGACAACAGAATACGGTGCTGATGGGGTACACAAAAGAAAGAAAAGGGTTATGAGTGCCTATAATCCGTTGAAGCCACAGTCATCAGGTTTTCTCCTTTTTTTAAAATTTGGAAATCAGTGCTGTTCTTGATGGGACCTTATTGCACTGATAGATGGTGATTGCATCCGTCAGAACTATATGAAAAGATTTATGGAGCTCTGCTCACCTCTCTAACTGCGTTTGCTCCAATTCAGAATCTTGTTTGGCTTGCGGGGAGGGCGTGAGGGATGGCACAGTCAGTGTGCTGACAAATGAAGCCGGCTAAACAGGAGCAAACAAACAAACAAACAAAAAAAAACAGTTTATTTGACCACACTTAGTTAACCTGAATAGTTAGTTTCATTCATCACTCCAGGGACCTCTATTTCAGAACAATAATGACAAAGAGCTGACTCTGGCTCAACTACAGCAGCAAAGTGTGGCTCAGAATTGACAAGCAATGTCATCTGCTCACGTTTGCTCAAGCCTCCAGGCTTGACAGAAGCACCAGGATCATAACTGCTTGGCTAGAATGTCAATCTTGCAATCTTGTGATGTTCAAAAATAAAACACTATTAGGGGTAGGCAATATTGCAAAACCCTGAATTAAATATCTATCCAATACACAAAACATACCACAATTTTCTTTTACTTAGGTTCAATTATTTGAAACAGTGTCACTATTTCACATATTGCACATCACATCCAGTTTTCAGGGTCTAATATCTTGCACTCATAATCGTAGTTGAGATGCAATCTCAAAACCTCCTGACAAACAGGATGAAACTTTACACAGCGACTCCACTTCCAAAGCCTCTTCACACAAAGTCAGATTTTTACGGACAAAAAAGCAGGCTTTAAAATGATTGTCATACCAATAGACTGCTATACTGAATACATTTTTTTTAAATAAGCGTCAGCTTGAGCTTCTGTGTTGTGTCAAGCTGACTAATCAGAGCTCCCCAGTCAAAAAAATAGAAGAAAAGCTCTTGCTCATGGAGTGCAAAAGCCGTATCCAACAATCAACATGCAGCAGGTAAAAATGTTAAGGTTAGGAAATATTAACAGAGGATCACAAAAGAAAAGGCAAGAATGACAACGAGTACAACCCAGTGACTGTTTATGGCCGCGTTTCTCTCAGTATATTATAGTCTGTTTATTATAGTAGGCTTGAAAAACTGATCCAAAAGCCTGTGATACACTGAAAGCAGCTGCATGCTGCAAAATAAGAAAAAGTCTCTCACAGGATAAGAGCTAAATTTATTTCATACAATTAGGCTTCTGAACTCCACTGTCACTGTATGCGAGATTGCCTTGTACGGACATGACAGAAATTACAGCCGGCTTGAGGGGTGAAATTACCTCATTCTGACTCGTCCCAGGCCCTTCCTCAACATAACCCAGCACAGACTTCTCAGTGTCCATGGAAACTGAGATAGCAGTTGACATGGAGAGGGAGCTGTCGCTGTGGCTCTCATCACTTTCACCTTCTTTCATTTTATCTGAGGAGAAAGAGGAGAGAGCAAGGGAGATCTGCTCATTAACTGGGGCAAAATTGCAATTCTAACATCACACATCAGTTTCACTTACCGCTTACCAACAGTAACTCCAGTAATTCAACTAATTGCATCTTAAAAATGGATGATGGGTAAGAACACGTAAGAAAATACAAAAATAACCCACACCACCAAACAAGCAAACAGCCTTTCAACAGCTGTGGTGATTGGTATATACATGAACTCTTATCACCTTTTCTCCCTTGAACTGACATGACCATATCTTGCACTTTCTTGTAACGCATAAGTGACTGCCGAAGCTCCTCGATTTTGCGATCCTGTCGACCAGGTAAGAGGAATTAAGAGAGATTGACAAGTTACTAAAAACAGCAAAAATAAAATTAATTTGGGAGATGGAGGCACCTTCTCTTCATTGGCTGCCATCAGTGATTCAACAGCTTTCTTCATTCTCTGGACTTCCATATCTGAGAAGCATAGAACACGTAATAAATCCAGAGTGCAAAGCTGATTGCTAGAGCAACACTTGTGAATGCTGACAAAGGACAGAAAACAATAAATTGCAGATCTCAGTTAGCTGAGGTTCAACAGAGACCTCTGAATGCAGCGTATACAGTCGAGGAACTCCATTTGGTATTCTCTATGAGTGCACACAGACAGTAGACAGCACTGATGTCTTTCTCTAGTCAAGAGGTCACAGCGCTGCTGCAAATGATGGAAGAAGGTGGCAAAGGACTAGACAGACAGAGGTGACAGAGGAGATAGGTGCTGAGAGCAGCTGGAGGCTGGAAGAGGTGTTACTGTTGAAGGAGACAAGCAAGAACACACAGGCTACTTGTTGGACACAAGGGTGTGGACAGGACACAATTATCATGCTGAGCAGCTACCAGATACTGCCTCAATCTGATATAGACATGTGTGTTATTCTACATTTTATTAGTGTTTTATTGTATTTTTCCCCTGAGTTTAACATCTGACTTCTGTGGGTGTATGTACCAAAAACCTCCCTTTCAGAATTACAGCTGACCTGTTCTGATTGGCCAGTGCTCAATTTAAGAAGCAGACTTAAAATTTGTAATAGAGGTTAAAAAAAATAAGTACACATCTTATACAGAGAACATTCTACACATTTTAATATACAAGTATTGTTTATTTACTGAAGTTAACATACTGGGGGGAAAAAACAAACATGGCCTGTGCAAAAGACAATTTATATTTTTATATTATATGTTGTATGTTTACCAGTATGTTAAACTCAGCTAATTTAAACCTGTTCCGTGTAGAGGATGTGTTACTTATATGGAGTGAACGGAATGTTTTCTACCTTTAACAATGTTTACATATTACATTGCAGTGTTGTTTTTTCCATGATCCTAATCCTTCAACAGTTTCTTTCCTTATATCCCAGTAACTGACTGTATTGACTGGCTCAGTGATACTCCTCCTTCAGTTCACAGAAAAGCAAGCATAATGAGTACATACATGCAGGCTGTGAAAGATGAGCAAGAGAAACAATATATAGGCATAAATAAATGCATAAAGTAAACCTCCCTTACGTTTCTCTTTGAGCCTCTTTTTAAAAGTTTCCTCTGTATGGTAGACTGTATAAGACAGAGTAATGAAATACAATATCTTTCGTTACTGCTTCTGTCAAAACACTGTCCATTATTAAATGGAAACAGACATGCAGCAGTTATATAAAATCACATGAAACATGATAAATGTAAAATGTTAAAATGCATTCTATAATAACCCCTTGTATGTTTCACCAAAGGGTAGATGTTAGCACAGTAACATCAGACAGACGCGTCACAACTTGACCCTGAGGTAGTTTCCCCGAGCGTGCTAGGGCAGGCGATGAGCTGATTAATAGTGCCTTTTAGGCACTCACCTCTCTCTGTACTCTCTGAGCCTGCAGGCGTGGGTGATCTGGACCCCGTCTCATCCTGCAGTCTCTTCAGTTCCCCATCTCTGCCTTCCAACTGCCTTCTAACTGTAAGCAGTTCCTCCTTAAACACACATGCCCAGACACACATACACAGATCATCAGAAATACTATTGTTTGCTGATTTTTAGTTAACATTACACCACAAACCAACAAACCACATTTTGCAGGGATATGAATGTCTATGAAATATTTTTATTACATAGTTACTAATACTGAGATAATCATACTGCAGGTTAGAAAATAAGCTTTACAGACACCAATAGTGTTTGCAAACTTCTGTTTGAAAGCTACTTTGTCAGCCTATTTGCAACCTTACACTACTAATACTGCTCTGACAGTATTCGTTTTTTTTTTTTTTTTTTAATCCATCAAAACCTGTGATTGTGCTTCACCTTTAGGCAGGGCGATGACTGATTTCCACCTAGTTCACATTATAGATGTAAACGACCTACAGCTGATATTCATTAATATACACTTTATTACTTCAGGTGTGCTGAAGTACACCTACAAAATAACAGACCTTGGGGAGCAACGACACAAAATTGATGAAACGAAGCACTGTTTAGCTGGAGAGAAAATGCATCACTTTAACTTCATTAATAAATCCAATGTTGGCATGTTGGTTAAGTGTTCCTGTTTTAACTGAAACTTAGAGGCATTTTTTCCCAAAGCTTATCATAAATAAATGAAACACCTATGGAACATGTCGGCCCTTGCTGACACAACTTGCCAAAACAAGCAGAGTTCTGGCTTGCAGGTATTAAAATATGCTGCACAATAATCACCTGAGAGGTGTATGAATGATTAAAAATGAGTGCTACTCAGACCACAGCCCTGTGACATCACCTTCAATCACGACGGGGCTAAAAAAAAAAAAGTACTTTGGCAATGCCAATATATTGAGCTGGCTGCTTTAAATACAGAATGCACCTTAGTGTGAATGTTCTTGTTTAAATGACTGGGTGGGTCTCTCCTTCCGACCTCTTTTTTTAGCTGCAGAATTCACCTTCACAAGATCTGATGGATCTTAGTGCCTTCATAGTCGCACAATCATGAAAGTTAAAATAAAAGTGTACTGTAATTCAAAGCTTTTTAATAAGAATTTTAGCTAATCTTTAAATTTCATGATTCAGAACTATAAGATGCTCAATACTCGTTGCTCTATACTTCACCAGAGTTGGGAACAAATCAGAAGCAAAAGTTAAATAGAAAGCTTTAGATTGGCTGCCTTTCTTTGGGTACATTTCAAGCCACATCTCACCTACTAGACATTGATGGTCTGAGTTTTATACTGTATGCTAATAGTAAGATGATGACTCTTTTTGGACAACAACTGACATTACAATCAGTCTAAACAATCGTGACATTTAGCCATTTAACCTTCTGGACTACTGACCTATCAGCTCATAATATTAGATAATTTTTTATTTCTATTAACGGAATTTTTTGTTTTAATTGTGTACTCTATCAGAATTTGTAGCCTTTTAAAATTATGCTTTTATACCAGTCAGTCCAAAAAGTAAACACTGACTGGCATGTAAATATATTAAAAAGACTGTCTAACAATGTAAACAGGTGTACAGGAATATATTTTTTGATAACAACAAAAGCAAACAAACAAATAACAGCACGAAGCAGTCACCCTGAGGTACGCCAACCTTGAGTGCCTGGATTTTGTGTTCCTTCCTTTGTTTTTCATACTGCATCTGGCCCATTTTGATTTTCAGGCTAGACAGCTTAGCCATTAGAGACTAGCAGTGGAGAGGTTAGCCAGGAAGGAAGAGGAAAGTCAGAGAAATTCAAGAGAGACAGAAAAAGACACTTGCAGAAAGGAAAAGAGATGAGAAGTCAAGCCATGTAATCACAAAGGTAATGGAAGGTAAAGGAAACACAACAGTTAAAGAGAAAGTGTAAAAAGTATAAATGTTACAACAGTGACAATAGATTGAAACACTACCCAGATAGATTACGATATAATACCAGACTGAACAAAAGGCTCATCTAGCTTACCTTAGTGGACTTCAGTTTCTTCTCATACTGTAACCGTTCGCTGTCCAACTCAGAAACTCGATACCTCAGTTCATTTATCTCCAAAATTAAACCCTGAAGAAAAAAAAAAGTCCATATTACCACCAGTCCCTAAGAGACCGATGTGTCCAACCCCTCAGTACTAGTGATTAATTCACTGAAGTTCTGTGCACTTTTCAACATATGTACTTGCCCACCCCTGTGGAGACGGAAAAGCTTGTCTAGATGGCATCGGGGCATACAGTAATCCTCTGCTTTTTGCACCCGCGCATAGTGAAAAACCACGTTGTGGGGTTTTGGTGTAACAACAACAAAAACCTAAGTATGACCCCAAATATGCTCACCGAACACTAATTTAATTTTAAACTCAGTTTAATGCATTACCCTTAAAGAATTTAATTCCTCACGATTTGCAGCGGAGGATATTTGCAGCTTCCGCATTAATGTGGGGATTTCTGCCCCACAGTTCCTCCTTAAATTAACTCAATAATAACAATTGTGTGTTATGTTTTGGTTTTACTATCTGGTGTCAACCTTAGGAGAATGGACGTCCCTTTGAGTTCCTCTCAAGGTTTCATCTTCCTGCACCGAGTGAGTTTGTAACTGCTATGGTCACCTCATGGGGGATCGGATTCAAATTTCTGTTAAGCTGTTTTGTGAAAATACATTTTCTAGAAAGCACTATACAAATCAATTTGACTTTACATTGCCATACCAAAATGTGTGTTCAAATGGCAAAAATGCAGCTTACATTAATCTGACTGGATATTCAATCTTACAATATAGTGCTTAGTATCTCAAAGGGAGACAAACAAGAACTCAGTGACATTTACTTCCATTGAGAACTGGGGACTTTTGAGGACAAACTCTTTGTCAGAGTGTCCAGAAGGAGATTTATGATTCAGTAATCAAGCCTAAACTGCCTGAAGGCATAAATACTTTAAGCCATTGTTAATTTTCCAGAGCATGTAATAAGACATGTGTATTCAAACAACTGTGAAATAAAAATCTACCTCTACTTTAAAACCATTCCAGAGGAAGCTTCCAGATATAGGAATATTAATAGTCTCTTTAAGCATTGCTGTGCCATTAAATCATGGGACTGAAAAGAAAAAAAACCCACACACACACACACACAACAGGAAACTGGTCTGACCTAAAATATTCGCTGACTGTCCTTCACCAACACACTTCTTAGTCAAAGGAACAAATCTTGTGCACTTGTGTAGACAGTGTGCAGTGCTTAAAATTATTTTTCAAAAAAGGCACTGCAGCATACAGCATGCGTTATTTGTGCTTTAAAAGATTTTGGTTTAGAGAAGACAGGGAAGTGTCATCTCTCAGTCTCTAATCTGAGAGACACATCAATAAAAGGAGAATCTGTTCAGACTCAAGTTCTCCACATGCTTTTTGCATTATTAATGGTCACCATTCATTTTGTCCAAGGAGAAAGTAGCACCATGAAAAGCCCAAGAGTTTCTTTAACTTTCACCAAAAAAGTGCTGACAGAAAAAAATTAGCACCACCTCATTTTACAGAGAACATGAGGCCTCCATCTGTTTCACCAAGTCCATCGGTATCCATTAAGTTACCAGATGTGTCTTTCCACAGCATGAGTACAAACCCTTCCCATAGGTCTAGGCTCAACACCCACACTCAGGAAACTCTGCATTCTACTCTCAGACTTGCATATCACAGAGGGAGCAAAGCTTCCGCAGTAATAACTACTTTCCAGGGAGAAGAAAAGCCACCCAAAACAACTTCAGAGGGGAAGTGGCTTTTGGCAGAAACTGTACTGCTTTAGCCTTTGTCCAAATAGTAAACGAAGCACAACATGGACAAAAGTCCACTAATCTAATGGACTGGAAGAAACCTGTGTATAACAACACAACAATGTGACTGGAAGTCAACCAAGTGCCTCTCAAGACTTCATTACAGTTAAAAACAAACAAACAAAAAAAACCCACTTTGCTCTATTTTTTGTTTCAAACTTTTTGCTTTTACAAAATATATGAAAACATAAGACATCTCGCAGATGGATTTTCAACAACAAAAAAAACATGTTCCCCACCTCACTATCAAAGTCTATTCTGTCTTTTTCCAGGGAAGCAAGCTTTAGTTTCAAATTGGAAATCTCAGCCATCAGCTCCAGCTTTTGAGTCTCCAGGGCTGACCTAAGGATGAGCTCCTGAAAGCAAAAGAGAGGTAGAAAATTAAAAAGTGCATAGCTGAGGTATCTTAATATCTAGACAGCTTTATCCTTGAAGTTATAGAAGTGGGCCACAGTGCAGAAGGTCTAGTTTGATATTGCCTGGGGAAAAGTTAGCTCATTTTCTTCCTGTATCAGTATTACAGCCTCTATCAAAGCACCAAACGTCTACTTACTACACAGTTCTGATCCAACTCCTAGATTAATTTGCTCCTAGATAAAATTTACTAAGCATATGATAAACATTTTTTTTTGTTCTTGAAGTATACTGTGACAGATGATGTTGTATTTTAAAATACTTTGTCTTGGTAAGGCTTCAAATATACTGAAAGCACCCTGCGATGTACCCTTACCTGCTGTAACATTTCCTCGGTGGCATTCAGCTTTTCGCGATGCTCCTCAAGACACAGGTCCAGGTCTCTTATCTTCTCTCCTTGAGCTTCCACTTGGTCTGTCAAAACACTCACCTGCAATGCATAGATTTACTCTTATGTCTAAAGTTTTTTGCCTTCCATTATACAGTTGTATGAAATCTATGAAAGTATTTATGTATATTAAACCAGCATGTATACAAATAAACAAATAAATAAATAATATATGAAACATGCTCAGCACTTCCAAATTTACCTGAAGAACAAGGGATTCCTTGTCACTTTCAAGACGATTAAGTCTGTCCTGATAAATGTCGCCAGTGACTGAAATGTGTCCATTTGACTGTAACAGAAAATTAAGACAAGATAAATGTTAAAGTTTAATATCTATTGTTACTACAAGTACCAAGACAAATTAAATTAGAAATGGCTACACTAAAATAATTAGCTAAGAATGGGAGAGGAAAAAAAAAATTTAAAAAATCACAAAATCACAAAAGTGAAGAAAGAAAAGCCTGTCCAGAAATTATAAAGTGGTGCTTAAAAGCTGCGTACCCAACAGCTCTTTGTTCTTCTAACACCACCTTAAATGGTGAATGAAGTAACACAAATCTCTGAGTAAACAGACCGAGTTATGGTATTACATGCTGACTCTGGCATTCCTTTGGCAGACATCCAAACCCCTCTCTCCTTCTCTCGCATACAGCTAGAACTAGTTTCTTGATTTAACCATCATATAACCATCATCTGGGCTCCAAGTATATTCAGAGAGAGAATGCTAAGTAAAGGAAAGCAGGCAGTTGCCAGAAATACAATTGAACAAAACAAAAGAACTCTTGTGCACAAACACTCAAATATAAATTCCAATTCTATTTGCAGCATAGCAATACCATACTATTATTACTATTTCCCTGTATCTAGTAACAAACAGCAGTAACACGACACTGTTATGAAGGCAGAATGCATACCAGGTGGCCCTGCAGCCACTCCACCAGGCAGTCTGCAGTGGAGTCAGGGATTTGGCAGCGTAGTCCCTCTCTTTCTTCTGAGTCCATCAGCTCCACAACCCCTCTCAGATCCTCCAACAGGTGCAGGGCCCTCAGACCCCCCATGAATGGTGATGTAGGAGACTGGCAGTCAAAGATACCATTGGAGTAGTCTAGTGCCTTGGAGCCTGTGAGATGTTGACAGCATGTCAAAACAGTATGCATCCAGATGCGTCCATCACAACAAGATTTTAAGTCGAATGGAAGAGAAGGGCTCACTAGTATGAATAAATGAAATGTTAATGATGACATCCATCACTACTTAAAGATCACGGCAAAGTCAGTAAATTTGTATCAGGATGAGCTGAATAAAAATAACTTGTGTACGGGAGTATAATGAATTTCATGTTCCTCACTTGTAAGGCTTTAATACTGCAATAGCCAATTTCAGTTTACCGTAGCACACTGCAATAGCATTCAATTATTAATTCACTCCAAGGAAGAACTGCCACGCAACCAAATGAAACCTCTTTTAACCTCAAAATTCTCACAGTGCACCATTAGGGAATAATTGTTTCCGAATCAAGGCATAGCCAAGAAAGATACAATTATCCAACATAGTGGACCAAAAACAATGTGTCCTTCTATTGAGCTTTAAGATAAAACACACCAGGGCATAGAAGGATTAATTAGACCAGAATAAAGACTATAGTTGCTAAGACCTTGAGGCATCATGTGATGTGACAGGCTGCTTAGACTTGAAATGCCAACCCTATTATTAAATAGTGCTGAAAAGCAGCATTACTTCATAAGCCAGTTCATTGAGACTTAGTATCAGTGACAAATCAAATGACTATGGCAGTCCCAGAATACCATACCCTTCTCTTAATTCTGGTACGCCATACTTGTACACTGATAAAAAGGAAATCATGGACGACATTAAGCTGTTTATGGAACATGTGGTATATGCTAAGGATGAAATTGTACTTTTTTAAAAGATGGTCCAAAATATGCACTTTATCGGATTTACCTGCTATGATGCCATCCATTTGCTCCAAGGCAGCCGCCAACATGTCACTGGCATCAGACATCATCTTCGGTCAACTGAGTTAATCCTGGAACAGGCACATAAATAATACGCACTCCAGACATAGAAAAATGATTCAGGAATGGTTTATGGAACATGATTTCATAGTTATCAGCAAGATTGAGAATCTGTGATTCTGTGCTCAACAAACTATCCTGATCCATGGAGGTCCCACTTCACAACTAAAGGGTCCCCTAAAGCAGCGTTTCTCAAACTGTGGGCCGGTCCGTGAGAGGGCTCCTGCTGGTCCGCGGAGCCTCACTTCTCAGCGCTTCCGTTACTGTGCGCCCCTTCCCGACTTCCTTGCCCCGCCGTTAACATGCTGCATTAATGTGAGACTCTTATCGGACGATAAAAAAATATCGCCGTTAATCTACTCACAAAGTTGGGTTGGGAGCTGGGTCTATACTACACAAGCGATGATGACTTTCACCTTGATATTTTAGCGTGGATTTACTCT
>JBBPDB010000019.1:12413893-12424651 GCA_037974465.1 Brachypetersius altus
AAAAACTATCGGTTAATTAATCGGTTATCGGCAAGTACGGACCAACCTAGCTATCGGTATCGGTAAAATTCAATATCAGTCGACCTCTAATTCATGCTATCAGTCAGATGTCTTGCCACTGATGTGCTGGATCTGGATCTTATTAAGAAACTTATGATAGTTGTAAATGAAATCCTTATGCTACTATGAATGTAGAATTAGCCAAGAAGATTTGCTTGCTTCATCTCCTCAGCCCACAGACAACTGCTTTAGACTAAACAGAGTGATCAGAGGGCGTGAAATCTTCAAGGTCAGGGCAAACATGTTAGTAATTACTAGGTTCTCACTGAAAGGACAGCAGTGCACTATGGCTGCTGTCCTAAAGACCTACAGACAGAAAAGTTGAGGAAGACGTCTTGTGCAATTACACCTTGTGTAAGCCTGAACTGCAACCTAAATCTAAACCAATCTACTGAGGCCAAACACTTAGACAAAATTACATCAGACTAATGAGGATCTTTCATTAAGCTCTTTATTCTGTAGATATTTTCCCTAGTCATTGTTAGATTTCATGATCACATATTTCTGCTGCAGTAAACAGAATGTAACTTGGGTGTGTTTTACGCAACAGGGTTGGTATGAATGCATGTGAAATAAATGAATTAAATTTAATTTAAAAAAAAGAAAACAAGGAACACAGAAATCATTGAATGAAATACACCCTGGATTGTAGATAAACAAGTTCTGCTTTCTAACTTGTTGGCACCATGATTATAACAGTAACTGAAAAGTCTTTTGATTAATTTGAGTAATCGAGTAGTCAGACGCTAGACTATAAAAACTTAACAAGCCATGCAAGCCTTTCAAAGGATTAAATATACGTTACTGGGGAAAAAAAGCAGGACTGCAGCACAAACAGAATGAAAAAAATAATTAAAGCACTTAACTTTAAAATCTTATGGGACATAGAAAAGAACTGTGTGTGAGTTCGAAGTTTGTGTTTTTTGTTTACGATTTATTTATCTGCTGCAGCTGTGTACTAAACCTGAGAAATGGCAATATTTATTGATACTGTCATAATTTAAAGAACACTGGCAAATGGTGCATGTTTTATTCCATAATGCTGTTTAACTACATTTACTGATAACCATTGCAGTCATAGTTTTTCAATAGTATTTTTGTGGCTTCACAGATAAATAAATTCCATGGCATATCAGGAACCATGAAGGTTTCTTGAAGAGATCACATTTTTTATTGAATATATTTACTAAGACATTGTATACTGCTGCATTTTTATTACAGAAAGCAAAATCTTTTTCCTCAGCATGTTGCTAAAACACAACCAGCTTGATCTGCCCAAATGAAAAGTGTGAGCAAAACTGAGGGCCAGTCCTGTGCCCCTGAGCCACCAAATATTATATAAACTTAAAGGGGACATATTATGCAAAACTAGGGTCTTTGGGCTATAAAAAAGAAGTTCATAAAAGTTCTTTGCACAAAACCATTCTCACATAAAAAGATATCACCAGTTTTCTTCTTCACAGTTTTGCTCCCTTTCAAAACGAGCCGTTTCCACCCATCCCATGCTCCACCCACCCCCACCCACACTGTTCATTAGACACATGTGAAAATAAACTAACAAGCTAGTTCATACTTAATTGCGATAGAAACACAGAAGTCATTATTTGGAAATACTTCTCCCTTGGCTGCTGACTTGTCACGGACAGTAGACGCTGAAGATAGCTCCTTAGTCAAATATCCTATTCCACCTTAAATACTCATGGTGGAACGAAACCGACTGTTGCTGGGACATGGCGATTGAAAATGAAAGTGAAAATGAAGTTCTTCGGTTTTCTTTGTCTGGGAGAAAGTGTAGGAGTGTGTGCTGTTCTTTGCAGTCAACACAACATTTCATGTGTGACTTGCCTCTGCATGTAGCCACGGCGCTCGGCTTGTCCGTGCTCGTAAAACTGGCAGATTTTCAACTAATCTGATGTTTGGGCGCAGCGGAGCGTGCCGTATCGTATATGTCCACAGGAACAAAACACGCACTTTACACCCTGGTTGGTGTATTTTCACACCAATTTCTTTGCCTTAACCAATAGCGGAGGTTGTTTTATTGCATTTTGAGTGAGCATTAGCCAGCCGGGAAGAGTTTCGCCACTGCAGTGGTCAGGTATAGCTGAAATCAGCATACATCGAGCATATATAAAATCCAGTATTTCATCCTGTGTTGCTGTTTGAACATAAGTTTTCATGCGCCAAAGAAAGAAATTTCTTTGGCACATGAAACTTCAATCTTAGCTTTGAAAGGAGTCCAACCGCAAAAAAGTTTTTAAATTTGGTAGCTTCAAAAACTCAAAATGGCCGCTGAAAGGGATGACAAGCAACAGGTTAGTGGGTGGGGTCTCAACAGATGAGGGGTGGTTCTATGCAAATAAGCCCCTTTTGATGTCACCAGGGGTCCTCCATCCAAAAAGCTCATCAAGTGAGAGTGATTTTGTGCAAAGAACTTCATGAACATGTTTTGTATGGCCCATAGACCTATTATAACTAAAGTGAGTTTTGTATAATATGTCCCCATTAATAATATCCAATGTTTTGAATATAATGGGTCATAGAAAATATTGTCTCTCCTGGACAGTGTGTTTAAGTGCTGAATCTCAGGGTGTGACTGAGTGCAATGCGGTCAGTTATCGCACCACATGTCAACAATCTGGCTGACTGAGCTCATTTGTCTAACATTTAATACCATTCAGCTATATGTTGCTACCCAAGTGCCTACCTACAGTTTGTCTTGCCCCATTAACCCAAGTTATTCAATTGTTCAGCAAGTTTGAATGAAAAAAGGCAAGCTGTTTCACTGTACATTATGGCCCATTGTTCAGTGTCTTCTCTCTTTATAATGAATGTATGGTTTTACAACAACACAGTCAAGCGAGTACACTGTGCTTTGCATTGCAGATTCTTGCAGTGCTGGAATTTCCTCTCGTGGCTGGAACACAATGGCTCCCAGGCCGGGCAAAGATAACACAAGTTCTTTGTGATGCTCATCACAGTCACAATCACTGCACAGAACTCCATGAGATTGTGGAATCAATGCAATGAGCATGTGGGGATATTTCACATTCCGGATACATGTGGTCACTGGAATTTCACGTCAGAGTGAGGCCAAACAGAGGAAAACAATGAATTTCACCAGAATGGAGGAGAATTGTGCTGACAAAGAAGGCAGCCTACCAAAAGAAAATAAAGAATAAAATAGCAGTTTTATGGAGTACAGTTTAGACTGAGCTTAACAAACTGCCAATATCTTTTGTGACTATTTCTACATCAAACACAACCGTAGGAAGGTGTGTACATGCAAAACATTTCCTTCAGGCCTGAAGTAAAAGACCAGTTTCTTCAGTGGTGTCATGTGTTACAGCTAGTCTCACAACCTAACAAGCAACGCTGGACAAGTAATTTCAGTGCTCTTAAATTCAAAGGAAACAGTTGACTTAATACTTGGAATGCAAATATTTCCCTCCATATTCGCTCTCCTCGTGAGCACGCCTTAGAGCCATACTCAGGCTTTCCTGCAATGGAGAGTAACAAGCGTGAAAAAGGAAAAAAAAAAGAAAAGAAAATGCCCTAATGGCCTCAGAGATCCATCAGACTGGGTGCCTTTGGGCTACACTCCACTGACTCTGCTGTATTAACCACTGTCCTACGCTGAACCTCAAGCTGGCTGACAGAAACAAACCTTCACTGGCACATGCTGGGACAAAAATACCAGCCTTCAGGTCTTTTTGTCTGCAAAAAAGAGAAACACAAGCAAGCATGCGTGGCAGGCAAGCCCTGGGTTAGCAAGCTTGCTGAAAGTCATGTAAAGGCAGTCACACAGGCAAGAAAGATCTGTGCCCTGAAAACTCGTAGTGGAGGTTCTGATGCATGCTAGTCCATGTCAAGGTACAGATTACATATTATAACAACTGCACCGAGTAAGTAAAACGTGTCTATTCCCGGACTTACCACTGAGAAACCCCTTATCAACATGCTCAAAAATGTGCCATGTGATGTGTGCTCAAATGTCATCTTTTTAATTATAACTCGGGGGTAAACTGCTGTGTTATTTTGGTTTAGGCCTGGCGCCACACTTGATAGAGAGAAACATAAGCTGTTCTGATTTCCGGTTTTGAAGCACAGTTCACCAGTCCACCAGCATGGTGCAGTTTTTAGTGTTGTGACACAGATGACAAAATTCAGGACAGAAGTAAGTAGGCAGTGTTTTTCGTGGCACAGCACATCAAATGATATCATGCTCATGCATGCCTATATAAAATACATTATTTTTTCATTTTAGGGAGGATAATACTCATTACTAAGCTGTTCCTCAGAGTGATACTCTGTTATTTTAGACAGTCAATACAGAGACTGCCAGAGCTCACGCTCATCAGATGCTAAACCTAAACAAGTTGTAAATAACTAGCTTCTATTCCAAGCCAGAGTGACATAGAAGAATATGACTTTTATCAGCACCAGGAAGAGAAATTGATTCCTCGGCTATATATGTATATCCTACTGTAAAACAAAGAAAAAAAAAACTAAACCCATGTAGGAAAATATATGACTATGCTGATAGATAACTACAGTGGGATATAGTGGGATAGATAACTATAACGCATCTGTACTAATAATTGATTTATCTTAATTTTTCATGTGTTCATTCCCATGTACTGGTGGGGGGACGCAAAACATTTCTAACATAATAGGCATAATTGGATGAGACTAAAAAGAAGGAAAATACTCCTCAGGTCTCAAACACCATCAAGACAAACTCATAAGAAGACCAAGAACTGCCAGTTGCACTGCAGCCTTTATAATTCCCAAACTGTGAGCTTATACCTAATGTAGAATGGCATTTTGACTGTATTTATTCAGGCATATTGCCTATAGGCATGACACCATCAGTCATTTTTTACTATGTACTTACTGACCTTACAAAAAGAACTGCTGTAATGCTTTAAGAAACTTAACAATTCGATTTCCAGTATAGTGATGGATAATATTTACTCCCTTCATGTGGTGTTCTTATAATAATCACAATATGTGAGTACTATCCTATAGAAAACTAAATGCTTGAGTTTACTCTACACTCCTAAGAAGAATACCGCAGAGCCTTCTACAGCCGTCTCTGCAATTTTGTAATGGTGGGGTCTTTGCATCTGTGGAAAAACTAGTTTTATATTCAACTCTTAAAAAAGGATGTTGTTGGGACCAGAAACCAAGTATTTCCAGACTAGATAACTTCAATTTTCATCTAAACATCAAGTACTTACAATATATGGACAAAAATATCAACCTGTCTTTCAAGGTTTTACTTCCAGTGAAAGGCAAACTTAATGCTATCTGAGACATTTTGGACAATGCCATTCTTCCAACTTTGTGGACACAGCTTGGGAAAGGCGGTTTTCTATTCCAGCATGACTGCCCCAGTCCACAAAGCAAGGTCCATAAAGACATGGTTGGATGAGTTCAGTGTGGAAGAATTTGACTGGTCGCAACAAAGCCCTCACCTCAACCCCATCCAACACCTAAATCTTAGGATGAACTAGAACTGAGACTGCGAGCCAGGCCAAAATCAGTGGCTAACCTCAGAAGTGATCTACAGACTGATGAATAAGCACAAAGTCCTACAAAAACACTCAAAATCTTGTGGAAAGCCTTTCAAAAAGAGTGGAAGGTGTTATAGCTGCAAAAGAGGGGGACAACTCCATATTAAAGTCTATGTTGGTTTAATGGAAAGGCGTCCAAATTCTTTGGTCCATATAGTGTATTTTTTCCAGGGGTCTCACAATGCTGTATGTGTATGAAGAATGACTAACCAGCCTTCGTCGTGTTCCTGCAGGTAAATGAACCACAGACTAAATTCTCCAGAGTCCCCATGGAAATAACTGGCTGTTTCCGTTGTGATTACGTGGAAGACAAGCTGCTCAGGCACCAAATTCACTCGTTTGACAGCCAAAACGTCGTGATTTCTTTACATTTGTATGGGGAAGAGATCTTTAAATAACCACACATTTTCTGTAGAAGAAAAATATTCCTCCAAAAGTGGATAGCAAAGCTTCTTTTCATAGTGAAACAAAGTTTCCATCCAAAAGAAACGGGCAGGGAAGGAAAGGGAGGGAAGGGAAGACACTCAGGTTTTGAAACATCCCTGCTGTCACCACTACTCAAAGATAAAGTTTCACACTCTTAACAAGGTTTAACAAACTTTTCAGTTCCATGTTTACGACCACCAACGGTCAATCTGTTGGGAGGACCGGGCAAGTTTTCCAAGCAGATTTTTCAAAAGTAGAGTTAGCTCATTTATAGAGACAAAAAAGACTCACCACAAGTTGAACTTGCGTCTCCAATGTAAAATATGGTAAATGTGGTCAGTCTGGACCGTCCCTGACTCCTTTTTAGCTTTACTTTACACGGTTTGTCCTCCCAGCAGCTCTCCCTGCTTCCCGCTGCCCTGCGCCATGTCGGCACCGAGCTCTGGAGGAGCCCGCTACGTCACTGTCTGGGTAAACCACGCCCATATCCAGTGGAATCGGCACTAGAGGGGCTGGAGAAAAGAAGGGCTTGAGTGGGACATTATATGGATAAATGTATTGGGACACCCCTCTTTTCCAGTGTTTGGACTAGGTCTCTTATTTCCACTGAAGGGCAATCTTAATGCTTTAGCATACCAAGACATTTTGAACAATGCCATGCTTCCAACTTGTGGACACAGTTTGGTGAAGACCCTTTTCTATTCCAGCATGACTGTGCCCCAGGTCCATGGTTGGATGAGTTCTGTGTTTAAGAACTTGACTGACCCACACAGGGCCCTGGAACTCATCCCCAGCCAACACCTTTGGGATGAACAGGAATGGAAACTGTGAGCTTGGCCTTCTCGTCCAACATCAGTGCCTGACCCCATACATGCTTTACAGAATGGATGGTCAAAAGTTTATATAGAAACACTAAAAAATCTTTTGGAAAGCCTTTCAAGAAGAGTGGAAGCTGCTACACCTGCAATACTTTTGTTCATATAGTGTATTTTCAGTGTTTCTGGGCTTCAGGGTGAAGATAAAGTGCATTTAAGGTTTCCACATTATTATATCAATCGAGTTGTGCCTAAATATGGGGATATATAGAAATTTGGTTTGGTTTATAAAGTACCTCAATTTAGCAGCAATCAGTTGAAAAGTACACAGTGTAGACTATTTTAAAATTTTACTTAACTCTTATTGGTAATGAAAAATATCTGTCCATCCAAGTCTGCCTTATTTGCTTCTCTTGGCTTTGCTGTCATGGTTCTCTAGGAGTTCAAAATAAAAAGTTAAAGTAACTTATTGTCATCTCAGCTACATTCATGTATACAGTGAGACAAGATGATGTGGCTCCAAAACACATATATAAATAACGTATAGATAAACACTTAACTAGAAAAATGTTTGGCACAAAGGGTATTTTTTTCACATTCATTGTGCAGAACAGCCAGAATACTGGAATGTAATGAAGGGTATTATCAGCAACAGTTCCATATAAATGGTCAATCTATGAAAGTACTGTAACTCTGAGACAGTAATTGTTACAATGCAGTGTGGAAGTATTTTGTGTATGTAGCTGCATCTGCATTCTAAAATATTGATGTGTAAAGGTGTAAGCTTTAGTCAATTCACAGTTCAGGTGTGCGTGTGGGAGGGGGAGTGGGGTGCAGGCAGTATGTTGAGGAGTCTGATGGCTTTAATACTGTGATAATGTCTTTGAGACAGAAGCAGTTTCAAGAGTGAGGAGGTCTTTCTGATGCAGTGCTTATAAAAGATTTCAAGGCTCACCTCATTATAACACACTCAAGCTGACTAATGTTCCTAGATCTGGGGATATATGTAAAAAACTAACCAGCATTTGTCAGATGAAAATACATTATGTGCTCTGGTTACAAGATGTTGGATTTTTCAATGGAACAACTCTTTTCAGTAAGCAAAATTATATTTTTCCATCCATCCCCCAGTATTGTCTTTATAGCTTCCTCTGGCTTCTCTTGCTCTCACAGTTCATTACGAGTTGACATCATGCTCCCCATACACAAGTCAGACACGTAGTAGTTTGTAATCACTTTTAATGTTCTCAAATGACACCAATCTTTTTATTCATATACAGGTAGATGTAATAAACACGCTTTGTGAAACACTTTGTAAGCCAAAGGCCTTTTCTGCATAATAGTGCTCAGTGAAGTTCACTGGGAAATAAACATGGTGGAGCTCAAGTGGCCCTGCTAAATACAGTGAAAACATACCAATGTAGTCTAGATAACATGTTTTGCTTCAATTAGGATACGTAATTACTATAAATAACATACAAAACTGAATTAATTCATTTTAGATATGCATCCACTGTCAAGTGTGCTGACTTTGGGGAACAAGGTATCTACTGCATGGCTAAAAATATGCGTAACACCTTCTAATTGTTGGGTTCTGCTATTTTAATAACAGCCATAGACTCTCTACAAAGCTCTGCAGTTGAGTGGGTTACAATAAAGACGTTAGTGACGTTGCATGGTGCTCTGCATGGCAGAGTCATAGTTAGGCCTGCTAGAGCTGCCCAGTCCACTGTAAATGCTATTTTTGTGAGTAGCTCAGCTACAAAGTAGTAAGCCTCACAAGCACATAACAGGGATCTGTCCTCAGCTGCAACACTCACTGCAGTTCCAAGCTGCCTGTGGTAGACAAGTATACATTAGCAAAATTACTGTTTGTCAGCTTCATGGATTGGGTTTTAATAGATGAGAATCTGTACACAAGCCTAAGACGACCATGAGCAAAGACAAACTTTGGCTAGATTGGCATGAAGCACAGCACCACTAGACTTTGAAGCAGAGTCAGCACTAGGGCAGAATGAAAGGGGCAGGGGAGAGGTGGTGCACGAGTAAAAGCATTAAATGAAAGAGAAAGTGACCATTCTGTCATACATGAACCTACCACAGTACACAGTGTGAACAGCATGACATTCTTTCTCTGCATTTAACCTCTTCACCAAGTGAAGCAATGGGCAGCCAGGAACACAGCGCCCGGGGAGAATCAAAGACCCATCTTGCAGTATTGGCCAGTACGATATTGTTGAAGAGAAGATTTAATAATGAGATGTTCAGTGAGTACATATGGAGGGAATGTAAGGCCATGTGGCATATAATGCTTTGTGATGTTATTGTTAACAATGTGAATGTGACATTGTGATAAACTGCAAATGTATGTAATTGAGGACAGAAAGTAAATATTCATGCATCAGTAAGTTTCATGCAAAGAGATTAAATACAGTCTTGTGTAATGAAGTCTTGGTTAATGAAAGACTTTATGTCACACTGAAGTGTAGTTTTGTCCCTTTGTGTCAGTTTGTAAGGTGTGGAAAAGCCTGTGAAGAATCAACCAGTGGCCTGGATTTTTCACTATTTAATTTTGCATTTAAGCAAAATACATCTTACAGTTTTAAGCAAGAAATCACTCTATAAACTTTATCTTAAAAAGAATCAGTTCTTCTATTCCTCTGGTAGTCGAGAATCGACTTTAAACATAAGTCTGCGCAGTTACAGTTTGACCGTACTCACATGCCCACAGAGTGTGAAATATTCTTCCATCATGGACAGCTATTCTGATTAATGTGTTCTTCCACACACATGAATACTCCAGGTGGATTTTACTTTAAATAAAGTGTACATCATAGTAAAACTTAGCTCGCAGTCAAATAGCATTGGCATTTCTAAAACATCCACATACCTGGATGACAAGAACATTCAGGTACAACATTCAGGTGTGTGTGTGTGTGTGTGTGTGTGTGTGTAAAGAGCAAGAATTAACTAATAACATATAGTCAGTCACTTAGCTGTATCTTAGTGCAGTGATAATGTACTTGAAACAACACACTCTCCTAACAAAAGCATGGCAATGCATTAGCTTCACATTACAATATAGAAATGCATTAGTGTTCACAAGTTTAGCCACAGTCCAGAAAAAAATTCGTACGCACAGTAAAGCTACTTGCTGGTATGACTATCATGGACGGTGAACCTCAGGCCCTAGATCACTGTGGGGCCCTTAAGGGGCCTCTCCACCTTCACTGTGTTGGGGTCACACTCCAGCATCTCTCTTATCCATTCATCATCCAGCGCCCCCTCAATGAACTCCTCCAGACTGATGATGGCTGTGGAGAGAAGTGGCTCTGCTTTTTAATGCATTGGAACAAGGTCAGAAATGCTAAAATAGTTTCATATATGTTTTTAGTTCTGTTTACAAAAGATGATGACAGTAATGCAAAGAAGTACCAACTTAATCCAAACAAATTAAACTTGACAATAATTCTAACCCTACAGTACTAATGTTTATGTTCTGTACATCACCTTACCATTGTTGTCTTTGTCTAGTCGAACAAATATCCTGTTGGTGCATTCCTCAGCAGTCAGTGGATTAGGCTTCGTGAGGGAGGCTGCAATGCCCATCTTGTACACGGCCTGCCAACAATCAGGACATGATGGCAAAGTAAAACTCTAATGCCCTCTAATGGAGGAAGGCGGTATAAGTCTAGCTCCTTTCTGTGTATACAGGTGCTGGTTATATAATTAGAATATCTTCAAAAAGTTGATTTATTTCACTAATTCCATTCAAAAAGTGAAACTTGTATAAAGTATTCATTTATTCCACACAGACTGATATATTTCAAGTGTTTATTTATTTTAATGTTGATGATTATAACTGACAACTAATGAAAACC
>JBBPDB010000019.1:12424751-12437260 GCA_037974465.1 Brachypetersius altus
ATAAGGTTCTTTTAATGTTTTTTACAAAAACAGTGACCATGTCTGGAGGGTTCACAAACTTTCAAGCAGCACTGTATTTTTACATAATAAAACCAAGGCGACACCTAACAACTGATCAACAGTACCTCGCCATTTGCGAGGCTTCAAACAGGATGTTCTCAGACGGATGTGGCCACACTATGCTTAGAGTGTCACAGAGTGTGACCGAGATACAGAGAGACTAGAAGAGTCACAAAAAAGCATAGAAGTGGACGTCCTTTGGCCACATTCCACACTGATGACCGCTTCATTGTGAACAGTGCCCTGCTGAACTGGATGATAAATGATACTCAACTCCAGGCATATTGAAGGGAGGTGAGAGGCACCCAAGTTTTACATCAGCCCTTTCAAAACCATTTACATCAGCATGGTCTGCATGCTAGACAACCTTCAAGGGTATCTGACCACACATTTACGGCATTTATCAGACGCTTTATCCAAAGCGACTTTCATTATCTAGGTACAGGGGGCAGTCTCTCGCTAGAGCATTTAGGGTTAAGGGTCTTGCTCAGGGACCCAGTGGTGGTGCTGAAGGTAGGATTCGAACCCAAGGCCTCTTGGTCTGGAGGCAAGTTTCCTACCCACTGAGCTACCTCCACCCCACACCACCGGACACAGGCCTGATGGCCACCAACGATGTTGGAGACATCGTCAAGGAGAGTGGGCAGATGTGTCTTGTCAATATAGAACTGCCCTACACTTTGTGAATGGGATAAGCCCATACTACCTGAATAGCTTCATTAATCCAGTCATTATACCCCTGCATGAAAAACACAGGCCTAATTTCATAGATGACAATGCTCCAGCTCATCAAGTTTGCATCATTGGGGAACAGCAGCTGGAGACTGGGGTATCTCAAATGCAGTGGCCTGCACTGTCTCCAGACCAGAATCTCACAGAAAACCTATGGGATCAGCTGGCCACACTGCAAATACTGCTCACGAATGGTTTGAGGAACATGATAGAGTTCATGGTTTCTCAAACCTTATTTTGATCAAACATTCGTGGGATGTGCTGGACAAAAAAATCTGGAATTTCATGGAAGTCCCAATTTGCAACTTACAGAACCTGCTATTAATGTACTGGTGCTGGATACTACAGCAGACACAGGGGGAGGGGAGCCTACTCAGTATTTGGCAGGTTGTTTTAACATTATAGCTGATCACTGTATGTAAAACACACATATTTAAAAATAGATACAACTGATACAACTAAATCCTGCCATGCCTCATTGTTGTCCAGAGTGCGGAATATCTGCTCTGCGTACTCTGCAGACTCCGTCCCCACAGTTCCATTACAGAAGTGCCGTCTGAACTCATGTAGTGTGATCAGTCCACTGGGGCACTCATTTATGAACTTCCTAACAGAAAAGACAAAACAGTACAGTCAGAGAAGTATCTCTATTAATGAGTACACTATGTTCCATGAATCCATTTATTCACCGTCTGAACAAAACTTTATACCTCAAAACAATTTTGCAAAAATTCTATAAATTATCATAGCTTTCAATGTATGTAAGTCCTGGGGGTAAAAAGAAACATAGCCCCAATAAAACCAGCGAATTGACAGTGTCAATTTGCTCATGTTTGATAACATTTTATACAAAAGTATTTAAGCCTGCCTTGTTCATTAAGTAGTTAATAGTCTTACAAAATGCATGCCCATTACAATAATGAATTAGTTTACAGCAACCAGAGCTTTAGTAAACTTACCTGAAAGATTACACAAGTGTAATTTGTCCACACACTGGGAGGATGGTTAAGGATGCAAAAATGTCTCCAAGGATAATGGGTTGAAATTTGCATAAGGAGGCATGAATTACAGACAGACAGCACATCCATGCTAGCACACTCTTTGGAAGGCATACAAAAACAAAGTCTTTCCTTACATTTGACCACAAAAGAAAGCACATAAAATTCACTACAGGCTGCTAAAACTTTGACTGAAACTAGTTTCTATGGTAAGACAAGCTTTTCAATGACAAAGATGAAGGTATAAAAGAATTTAATACAAAAAGAAAGATGGTTCTAAAGATAACTTCACCCCAGTGTTCTGAGGATCTGTCATGTGCCAGGAGACTTTAAATGAATACTGGCTGCCTATGCCAAGACGCTAAGAAGGGGTTGCGGTCAGACAGGGATCCAAACCATATGTTCAAACCCACATAAAATTGTTCAATAACCACAAAATCTAAATCTTCTTACATTGCCATTCCAGTCCCCTGACATAAACTCTATTGAAAACCTGAGCAGCAGTTGATTTTGTATTACCTGACTTCACCAAAGACGCCAATATGGATACATAACTACATTTAATTTTGATTAACCTTTAAAATCCAATAGATTATATATTTTACAGTTAAGTCGCCTATGCCTTTAAACTTACAGCAAGTAAGGCTGAAAAATGCAGGGATTAAATGTCAAAAACCCTGTACTGACACAGGTATGGTCAGAAATTAAAAAACACGATTAGGCCAATAGTATGATTAAATAAATAAATAAATGCTCATACCCCAGCCATCAGTATGTAAATTATTAGACCACAAACAAGAGTGCTAACTAACAGTTCACATAAATACACCCATGAATCAAACACAGATGAATGTCTAACCTTACCTAAACCACTCATAAAGCTCTGTGATATAGGTGCCTCCGTTTCTGCTGGGTAAGGTTGCAGCGTGTCCCATCTTTAACTATGCTCAACCAACCAGTCCAGTGATGGATATATACCTCAGCCCAGCTTACCCCACTGAAGCTTAATCACTCTTACAAGTGTCATCCTGCATCTGTGAAATTAGGCAAAGTAATCTCCCAGCAGGGGGGGTACCACACAGATTGGGGTGATAGAAATGTAATTACATCAAGTAGAACTCCACTCAGTCACGTGTGGGCTGTGAAGTGTTTGGCTATACTGTTTAATTGTAAGACTCCATTCCACTACTACACCAAGATTGATGGACATACTTTGAGTGGAAAATGGAACAGTGTTTGAACTGACCTCTACGAGAGTCTGGGAGATGTTAACAACCCACATGTGCTCTACCATGTTCATACAACCCTGTGACCCAGTTAAGAAAAAGCAGTTTCTACACCTGCAGCCATAGAGTGATGCAGGCTTTAGAGAGCGGTCAGCATTCACACGGATACAAGTGAATATACACCTGAGCTGACTAACTAGCAGTGTAGCTTTCAGTTTGTGCTCAGATACACCATCTACACACACACACATTTACCTCAAATTAAAAAAAAAAATAAAAAAAGCAGAATTAAGTGCAGTTAGGTATTTCTGTAAATATATATTTAGTGAAAAGCTGACAAAACATTACTAATATGTGAACGGTAATCTGTTGTCTGTTTTCAAAACCCTTGGTATCTCATCAACTTTGAGTGTGGCCATGTTAAAAGCTGTGCATATGCATCGGTGCACCCATGCCCACATGCCTGTGAAAGACAAACAGAATATAAATGAAACTAATGTTTATTTAAGAATCTTTTTACAGGGTAGCCTGGAGAGAGACAGCTTCGCCGCCATGAACCAGACCTGTTGACAGCAGCAGCGATGGTGTCATACACTTAATAATAAATGGGGAGGGGGCGGGTGGAAGATAGGGGGCAGGCAGAGCAGGCTGCGTGGATCTGTCCTTGATGAAGTTGCCCTGTTTTCCAACAGCCTCAGCCAAAGTCTCGAACAGTGTGGTGCATGCAGGACTGTGGCCTGCTCCTGTCCAACCCACATTCCCCACACAAGGAGTTCATGGAAGTGGGGAACTGTGGGAACCACAAGCGTAGAGGGAGTCCCCAGTGGATGAACAGTCTTTAGTGCACTAACCATCACTCACCAAAAAAACAAAAAACAACTGACAAAATCCCAGTCTGTCTCATAAGGCAAACACCTTTATCTAATACTAAAGCAATAGAAAAAAAGAAATTAACATACACAAAAAGGCGGCATGCAATGATATCACTAGAAGAAAAACATAGGGAACAGCAAAAAAATAACTAGCATATCTATGTAGGCTATTTCTAGATATCTGAAACTAGGGCTGAAGCAGTAGAAGGTAAGGTCTGTGGTTCTAACCTAAGTACAGTACTCCGTTTTTGCTTAGTGTCACTGCAGCAGCTGACACAAAAAGCGCATACACTGAAAAATAGTGACACTATGACAGGGCATGAAAGCACACAGTACATAGATACTAAAGAAAAAAACAATAACTCAAAGACAAAACAAAATCATATTTTTTTTGCCTCTCAATTATGGCACATGTGTCACGGCTCACTGCTTGTTCGTATGGATGGAGAGAGCAGCCGTTCTTGTGCTTAAGGCCCCAGCTGACCAATCTAAGCCTTCACTGGCCATCATACCAGGCTGCCAACTGGCTGGTTAGTCCTCCAAACCTTTAGTGTGACACGGCAGGTCTGCCTAGTCACAAAAGCACTTTCAGTTGATCCCAAGAAATACCAAGTAGGTTTAAAGGAAATGCCCTTCCTAATTATTCATCAGTCCATGTTTGGTAAAGTCAGGTATGGAGGATGAAGCGGGGAGAGAGGGACTGTGGTCAAGCTCAATGATGTCTAAAAAGTCAGATGGAGCTCCTGGACACATCAGCGGGTGAACATACAGTTAACTCCTAAGGAACCAGGGATGGGACCTTTCTCCCTTCAAGTAGTAGTCTTGTTAGCACAGACACCAAAAAAAGGACATTTAGCATAACAAGCAGATAGAGAACATTGTGTCATGGGAGATGGCTCTAGTACATTAAGCATACACTGCAGTCAAGAACCTGAATTATCTTGTCATATGAAGTGACTTTGGTATGTAAAAGCCAAACACACATCAGCGCATAAGGCCATCAGCCACCAACACCTTTTTTGTTTAACTCAGTGTAGCTGTACTGTTACCTGTTGAGGGAGAGGGTGCTGGGGAAAAATTAGTCTGTTAAAGAGAAGTCATGATTATGTGGAAAAATGAACTTTCTAACACACTAAATAGCAACCAATTGGTTTGGCTAATTGTTTTGCTAGTCATATATTGCATGTAGTCCATAGCTTAGTCTGTGGAAGGCTGATCATGACGTTCTTAATTGTGCGTACGTTGTTGAAAGACTTTGACGACTACATTCACAGCATAGTCTTCAGAAATTTTGAGTTTCCTAACGGGAGCTAAGCAGGAAAAGGTCGAAAGCACTGAGGATGACGCCGAGACTATCCCATGGGGCTCAAAGTCTTTTTTTTTTTTTTTTTTTCAACTTCCACAGCACAATTCCATTCCATTACAGTTACCTCAGTAATAAAGGTTTAAAGTAACACATCAAGTATATGACACATATCGTTTGGTTTTTAAGACCACACTCACCTTTTGTTGGAGTTTTGTACACTTGTGTGTATATTCCTGTGAGTAATTTTCAAAATGAATAGATATAGGAAATGAATACTATGGATAATACACCATCTGTACACCAACGTGGATGCAAACAGAAACCAATTTCAGTAATATCAGTAAGCTTTGTACATGATGGGCAGCAAGGGGTTTCCTGTTCAGTTGCTCCCTGAGAGTTCTGGAGTAATTTGAATGATTTTTGTTTTCGCCACTTTTTTTTTTTTTTTACACATTGTTTATCAGACAGTGTTTCCCGAAAAAGACTTTTCTGGTATGGCAACCTCAATCACTCAGCTTTGACCCATTCACTAGCTTTAAAAAACAAAAAAATATATATAGAATGCAGTGCAGATCTGGAAGGATAAGCCAAGGTCAAATGAAACAAGTTCACACAGGTTTTGAGACCAGAGGGTGGGGGGTGGGAGGAGGGTGGTTGTATTCAGGCCCATTCAGGTTGCATTCACATCTCTCTGCAAAGTCCATCTACATGACGCATGACAACAAGCCTGCCTCTGCATCCCCATGTTGATGTGGTTAATCGCAAATCATACATGTTCTAACTACTTCTGCTTAAAAGAGCAATAACTATCAGGCTTCCCTTGAATCCTTAAGGACGCAAGAATCCTGGAAAATTTTCAGTGCCGTTTTGCCTTAGAAAGATCAATAGCAGTTCAAGTGTAGAACACCTAAGGTCATTAAAACAACAAAAACATGTTGCGTAATCCACTGGAGCACAGTGGACTGCCTGGGTAGTCGCTTTATGGCTTGGCTGAGGCATGCTTTTCTCAGCACAGGAGAACATGGCTAAGAACCGTCCTTCAATCTGTGTCCTCATAGTCGCAGAAAAGAAATGCTCAGCAGACCAATAAAATCTGGTCCTGTTGCTTAAGGTACTCAGCTTCCTCATATGCAGACCCTGCTCTTCATCCTGCTGGAAGATGAACAGAGACTAAGAAAAAGGGGTACATGAGAGGTTGGAGGGGAGGGGGGTCCTTTACTGTGGATGCCATTCTCTTACATCGTGGAATCATATGAGAATCTGCTGTGTATCTTTCACAAGAGCAATAATAAAAAAGAAAGAATAAATTAAAAATGTATAGGAGCCAGAAAATGTGGATGGCCCTGCCCAGCAATGGAAGGTTTGTTTTAAAAACAAAAACCGTCATGAAATAAAAGGATCTTTCCAAAAAAAAAAAAGAAAAAATAGAAAAGACACTGGAGCTGTGAGGTTAGAGAGACCAGTGCATCTCATCAAAGTCCACAGCCTCGCCCAAGTTGGCGTCAGTCTCCAGCAGGCTCATTATGACAGCCATTGCAGCCTCATCACTGCTCAAGCTTCCTAACCCTGGAACGCCTTCTAGGTCCAACTGAGAGCTTCCCTCTGCAACAGGAAAAGATGAAAAACAAACAAACAGATTAGCTTAGGGTTAAATGTCAATTATTTCACTATAATAGACAAAGCTTATAAACTCTAAACTGATGCAGTGGAAACAGCAGGTACCCAAGACGTTTTCCCCAGATGCAAAGGCTCCACTTCGCGCGTCATCCTCTGAGCTTGATTTGCCAGGGATCTCCACATCTGTCGCTTCTCCGTTTGGCACCTCAACAACAAAAAGGAAAGGAATTAGGACACCGCAAAACTCATCTTGCACAAAGACACCACCTAAAACATGCATAAGACTGACTCACGTTGCTACTGGCTTGTGTGAGGGCCAGTGGAGACTTGTCCTGAAGCAGACTGAAGGGGCTGGCATTGCCACTGGATGGGGAGGAGTTCATCCTAAGGACAGTTCAGCAGAATGACATCCATTTTAATTTATACACTGTTCTATGTTTTCTAGCGATTTCAAAGAAACATTTGCAAAGTATAGGATGAAGAAGAATTACCTATTGAAGTCCAGTAGCTCGTTAGCAATTTGGGTCCCAATGCTACCAGCATAGATCATTGTGCCCGAGGCATTGGAGATCCCTGGGATGATGGGTAGTGACTTTTTTCCATCACCTGAACAGCCAAATATAGTAGAGCATCAGTATTAAAAAACCAAAACGGTCAAACCGTGCTCCTTCGTGGTAATGGTTGAGATCACTTGAAGGTAACTAATATTTCCTACAGAAACTTAACGTTCACACCAGGGTATATACAGCAATCCTTAAGGTAAATGTAATACCTTTTAATACCTTTTTTAATACCTTTGGATTTTTTTTTAAAACCACAGAGTGTTAATCAAAGACCTTTCTAACGTTTACACAGATTTTGACATATAACACCGTACAACAAATAGATTTAGACTCACTGATGTCGACCACACATTGCACATTTATAAAACTACATAAAATGTGCATTGAAGACATAGTTCCAACAAACTGGCGCAGCAGCACAGAAAGCTGAGAGTGAGAGTTAACTCTCGCCGGCCGCGCATTCCTTTTTTATGTTTAGTGGATTGCATATGCGACCGAAGTGCGTTAGCTGACATTGATGTTTTTTTACACAACGAACAATAATTCAGAAAACGCTGATGGTTGTCTGGACATAAGCCAGCTGACTACCTGGTTGTTGAACCACTGAATATGATGTCAGCATCAAACCTAGCATACAAAGTTGAGACTCATGCATTAAAGCAAAAAAAAAATCTGTCGGGAAACAGCTTGTAGCCTGTAGGCTACTCTGCAGCCATTAATATTTACGCAAACTGCCGAAACCATAATGTTTATTTTTATTTTTAGGAATAATAACAATCGTACTTTAACCAAGGAAAAAGACAGCTTTACCAGAACTTTGTCTGCCGATGCTTGTTTACCCACTGCTTGTTTACCACCCGAAAAAAATTTCTTCTTCTGATCTGCATCAATCTCAAAATTGAGCTTTAGTGCCCTACGTTGATGGAAATCAGTCATAGCGACGGAAAACTTTAATCCATGAGACTTCAGGATTGAGACGAGGATATTTGATTATGTGCCCAGATACGCTATAGCCTACATTTAAACGAACTAACGCAAACATTAGCAGATTTAACTCAAAATAGGAAACCTCATAGTCTGAAAAAATACCTATTTTTTTCTAAATAATACCGCTGAAACCAAATTTAACACTTTTAAATGGTCTTAAATTTGGCAGTTTTGATTTATCACTTTTTAATACTTTTTAAAACCCCGCAGACACCCTGCACACATTACATGATTATGCCCTATACATGAACAGCAATGGAAGCAACCTAAATTTGATCTATGTGGAATCAAACAAACAAAAAAAATGCAGTGCCAAAGTCAAAAAACTTGCTCACCTTCAGAGGCCTTGGAATCAACAGGCCGTTCTGACTTGTCCCCTGATCCACCTGGATTATTCTTACCACTACGTCAGAAAACAAGCGACAGACAACAAACTGTTACCATCTCAGCTGCGGCTGATTTGATGGTTCAAATTTAACATGAACTTAATGTGCATTAAAATCAAACTGCTTTATCTGTAAGAATTAACATCAGTAAATGTTCTTCAGAGGGTAAAGAACTTACGATATGACTGTGTTTGTTGAGACTATGTATTCTACTTCTTTGGTCCAGGGATTTATAAAACTAAACCACTGACTTTGTAAGGTGACAAAAGAGCCATATTTCGTTTTAAATTTGTAGCAGTTTGTCTCAATCCTCTCTTTACTTCTCAGCACTGCAAAGAAAGAGAGAGAAGTGGGAAGACTCAATTACATACTGGAAACAAGTCATAAATGCTTTCTAATATCAGAAACAGGAAGACACACAAATAAATAAATAAATAATCCACATTTACGGGGCCTGGAATTTCACCCCAGAAGACGTGAGCTGTTACATGCGTAGCAGAATAACACCCGATAATAAAGAGTTGCTCTGCTTAATTAAAGCCAACATCATGAACAGAACCACAATGAAGATTTGGCAATTTGCTGGTGGAACACAGTAGTGACACTTGCCAAATAAATCTTCTGAGTTCTCAGAAAACTTTTGAAGAACTTGGATGCCAATGTTGCCATCAAGTAGTGAAGCTACTCCATCAGAGCAGCAGTTACAGAACTCTGATCACTCACCTTTTCGATGTCTGTCCGCTAAATGAGGCAGGTCATCTTGATGGAAGTATTCATAGCAGGATGTGCCGAGTAGCTCTTGGGGCAGGTAGCCAAGAATGGTGGTGGCTCTGTGAACAGCATTGGAGACAATCTGAACAATTCAGTCTAAAAATACATTTCATTGAATGTAAACACAGTTTTCTCAATGTGGAAGATGGCATATCATGATATCCATAACCATAAAGTCTACAATTAACAGGGATGGTAATGAAGTTAAAAAGTATTCCAGAAATGTATGACTAAACTAGGCTGTCTTTTCATTTGTTTACCTTTGATCCACAAATGTGAATTTGCCATCCATGGCACAGCGAGTGACAAACTCAGTGGGCTTGACCTTGACCTCTCCATTGGCTTGGGGGATGGTGTGCGGGTGCACACGACCAACGGCCACCAGGCAGCTGAAGTGTGAGCGGTCTTTGTCTGCTTCGGCCTCACCTTCTGAGCCGAGCTGACTGGTAGGCCAGGTGCGCATGTAGCCAGTGCAGTGAACTGTGCAATACCGCTGAGATTCTAAAACACAAAGGTGACCAGAGCACCACAAATAAAGCAGTGCTCAAGCTCAATGAGATTTTGCAGAGGTTGTTCGATGGTCAGGGAAAGTACTGGGTTTTAATCAGTACCAGTACCGGACTTGTAAGACCTTTATTATAATAAATATCTGCAAATTCTCTCCGTCTTGGTCCTCTGATCAAACAGCTATTTGTTTTCATTTATTCGTAATGTGCACAAAAGCTAATATTACAGTGCACAAGAACCAGAGCTCTCTGGGGAACTCAAGCAGTAATTCTTATTTGTGTACCTTCAGGCATGAGTTTGTGCTACTTACCTTTCTTTTTAGACGATCCTGCCTGGAAGTCCTTCTCTTCTTTAACAGTGACTTTGTTGTACTTCATTCGGCAGAAAAAAGAGCGGCGAGCCCCTGAGCAAAGCCGAGCAGCTCCCACGGGTAAATCTGCCTGCACCTGCAGTCCCGCTATAAACATACAGAGTAGAGATTTAAGCACAAAAACCCTAGTGGTAGAGATTTCAGATACAGTGAGAAGTATTCTGGTGCATATATCTACAGATTTACAAACTATGGCTTCAGTTTAGAATTGTACTTATAAATCTAAAGAAAACAAAAATGAGAGAGAAGTACTGAAAAACCACAACAGTAACATTAGTTCTTCATTGTCAAGCCACTGCTGATAGATATAGCTTTGAGACATCAAGGGTAAGAAGTGATTAGTTTCAGCACTATGATTTAATTTTGGCCCATTCATCTTTGCCAATAATTTTCAATGGCTGTTGGACTTTTGAGAAATGATCTCTTAATTAACATCCCTTCTTTCTCCAAACATGAATTACTGTTTCAATTGTTTCCTCTGGACAGAGTACATTAATTCATTCATTCATTCTCTGTAACCGCTTATTCCTTAGTAGGGTGCCCAGAGCCTATCCCAGGATCTGTGGGTGCAAGGCAGGGACTCTCACCGCAGGACAGACACACTCAAAGTCAATGAAGAATCTCTAATAAACAGAGTACATTCATTCAAAATAGAAATTCAGGGCGATATGTTGTGGTTCCATAGTGTTTTGCATTTGCAGCACTAGGTTAAACACGATTTATTTTTACTTTTACATGCATCTATATTTTAATATCAATGTTACCAATCAATGTTTCCTCTACATGAATTATTCCCCATCGTTATTAAATATTTGATTATGTTCACATTTCTTTTATGATAACATTCGTAAGCACAAAGTAAGAAGACATTATGTGTAGATAAATAGCATATCAACAAGGTATATGAAAAACAAGGCTGTTTGAATCCTTCTTTCCCCTCACTGTACACAGCTTACATGTTATTTAGATAAAATACAGCACACACACAGAAACAAAACACAGACTTGCAGACTGTGAGAACCTGGACACAAAAAGTCATGAAAGAAGTATGAGCTCTGGCTTTAAAGTGTTTACTTTTGGCGTCTATAAGGCGTTCCCGTGGGTAGAGTTCAGAGGCTGAGAGCTGCTCCTTTACTTTTCCAATGTCCTTGGGATGAACATAGTCAAACAAGCTTTGACCAATAAGCTCTGGCTAGGAAGCAAAACAACATTCAAATGAGCCAAAGCCATAAACAACAAGGTAAACAAAGAACATGAATGAGATGTAAAAATACCGGAAAATGAGTCTTAGGCCTAACCACAGAACAATGGAAGCTCTACTGAAAAGCTTAAGACAAATATTTGACCACTTCAATAAAAAAGAAAATTGCTTACCCGACTGTAGTTTAGTATCTTTGAGACAGACTCTGAAACAAAGACTATTTTCCCTCTGTCACAGCCGACCACAAAGAGGAATCCATCCGCAGCCTAGGAAATAGGATCACTGAAGGTGAAATGAATGAACAGACAGACAGAGAATGCAGCTCCAGTAGTGAGAACACAGAATTTACAAAGTCAATAAGGAAAGGAAGAATGATCAAACATCATGTATTTCAGAGCCTGTCTGACACCCTTGGTATTTGTCTAAACTGATCTTGGCATTCTATAGTCATAGTTCCTCATGTGCTTTCATTCAGAGAGATAGGCTTTACACAGTGGTACTGGACCAGACGCATATTGAAGGATTACCCTGAGGACAAGGTGCTTGAGTTCATCGTCAGGGAGGAATGAAGGCTTGTAATTGGCTTCTGCAAAGGAGCTGGTTGCACCTGGCAAAACAAGCAAATCTGCAGTTGGTTGAAGATTTAAAAAACAGGGATATATAGTGTGTGTGTGTGTGTGTGTGTGTGTGTGTGTGTGCGTGTGCGCGCGCATGTGTGTGTATTAGGGGTGTAACGGTCACGGTTTGGTTCACACTATAGTTCTGACATCACGGTTTGGTACGGTTCATGATCCAGCAAAGTTAAGCAACAAAAAGTTCTAGAGAATGAGGCTTGTTTTGTTTTCGTTTATTTTAAATAAACAGCAGTGTATTAACCAGTAAACACACACACTTGCTTATATTTTCATGTATG
>JBBPDB010000019.1:12454417-12474199 GCA_037974465.1 Brachypetersius altus
ATATATAGACATATATATATACACGTATATATATATATATATATATGTATATATATATATATGTACATATATATAGCTTTTACCTGTTTTGTTACATTCCAACCTGTAATTTAAATGTTTTTATATCATATTTATCTGATGGATCTGCACAAAAGAGGGCCGCACACCAAAACTCACAAACCAGGCAAGGAGGCAATTAATCAGAGAGGCAGCACAGAGACCAAAGGTAATCCTAAAGGAGTTGCAGAGTTTCACAGCAGAAACTCTGTATCTACAGTATCTAACCAGAGGACCACAATAAGCCATACACTCCATAGAGCTGGGCTTTATGGAAGACTGACCAGAAAAAAACACTAACACTACACTAACACGATTTACTTAGTGTTAAAAACAAGAAGGCATGTTCTGAGTTTGCCAAAAGGCATGTGGGTGACTCCCAAAATGCATGGAGAATGGTTGCTCTGGTCAGAAGAGACTAACATGGAAATGGCCACCATGGAAATGCTATGTCTGGCATAAACCCAAAACATCCCATCACTCCAAGAACATCATCGCCACAGTGAAACATGGTGGTGGCAGTATCATGCAGTGGGCATGTTTTTAGCAGCAGGGACTGGGAAACTGGTCTGAGTCAAGGGAATGATGGATGGTCCTAAATACAGGGATACTCTTGAGCAAAACTTTAGCATACTGCTAAACTTGAATGATTTATGGGGAAACATTTAAATGTATTGGAATGGCCTAGTCAAAGTCCAGACCTCAATCCAATGGGGGGGGGGGGCGAGATATACACATTGAAGTTTTCTTTTATTTTGTCCTAGTTGTTGTTTGCTTTATAATATAAAAAATACCTCTTCCAAGTTTGTTCTGTAACAAAGGCATATTCTGGAAAATGAAAGTGCAAACTCTCAAACAATCTATTTTAATTCCAGATTGTGAGGCAACAAAACATGAAAAATGCCAAGGGGGGTGAAAAATTTTGCATGCCACTGTATATACTGAATTTTTTTTTTGCTACGAGTTTCTTAGTAGTTAAACACAACATGGAATTACAATTTTATTTAAACAACTAAACAAAATTGGCATACATTCTGTTATTTGTCTTTAACATGCATCAGTGATCTTGATGCATTACACGTGCATGTGGATTTTTGCAATAATGACTGAGGTACACTAGAAGAATCAGTGTGTTTCTGCCATTTTAGTTGGTATCTAGTTGGTATTTAGTTGGCAATATGTGTTCATTTTAATCAACCTACTAAGAGAAACAACAGAACTAACAACTCCGACTCGCTGTTATTACTGCGTAACATCCTAGTATTTCACATTTATTTTGTACTTCTCTGGTTTGTAAAAGATAAATAAATAACAACGGAACAGATGTCAAATACAACAACAAAAAGCCTGTTCAGGCAGCACAGACTACTTTTTCCTCTGTGAACCACTAGAGGTCACATTGGTCCTTACAATCAGGCCACTGTGTAGACGGTGGACTGCCAACAGCACTAAAACCTGTCTGCTGTGCATTGTGTCCTGTGAAGCAGTTTGTATTCTTAACAAGTCATATAATAAAGGGGATGAAAACATCAGTACAAGTAAAACTGAATTATTTGTGCAAAATGACAGAAGCTAGTCAAAATATTGAAGTTCAAAAATACAAATTATGTAGATTCTTGCACAATCTCCCAAGTTATTTTTAGATTCATAAGTAAAATATGTTTTTTCTGTTCTACCTAACATTTTGAATATAAAGGCAATTGAGAGATATCCAGTGTTATAATATCATGTTTTATTTCTTGCTGACTACTGAAGCAGTCCTGAGGCCAAAAACCAGTTCTCCAAACAGCCCTGCATAGCCATGAAATGCATAGAGCTCTGAATGCTGCCACACACACCACTGATGAAATGTTAAACCTTAATATCAGATTTTTTTAACACCTGCTACATTTTTCATTGCTGTCAAATAATGAGGAAGGGTGCACAAGAACCCACACACCAATACAAAATTTGAGCAAACCTCGGCTTTAAATTGGCAGCAGGTGGAGTTTCGTGCAGCTTCAATGTTTGATTGTTGATGGTGATACATTTGACCCTTAGTGGCCTTGTTACACTAACACAGGATGGCAGTGAGTCTGGGAGCAGAAAGCACCGTCTCTGGTTACACCTGCTCATATCGTCCAACACTGAGCCTCCCTGAACTAAATTTGCCTTCAATCTTTAATGACCTGAGGCTGCCTGTCTTACTGTCCCGCTCTAGATGGGACAGGACCTGGAGTGTAGGGTTTGGAGGGGAAGCAGTGTCCAGTATCTGCTGGGGCTGTGAGAAGTAAGGGCTACACCTGCACCTGCACCTTTCCATCACTCTTGCATTCACACACTCTCCGCAATGAGAGTTCAGTGAGAGTGAAGACATTGGGCATCTCCCGCACCCGCTTTGTCCCCTTGCTGCCAAATATAAACGTTTTGGACGTTATTCTTTACGTCCGTGCCAAGCAAAAGAAAACAGACGGACACCCCTTTTGTGTTCCCGTCTTCAGTGCCTCCAGCAAGTCCCTCCTCTCCTCTCTCTCAGCATCCCACCTCCCCTTCCAGCACACCTCAGTCAGCCCACAACAACCCAGCCAGGAGGAGGATGAGCATCAACGCCTAGTGGACCTCTCACCTGTTTGGCAAAGCAAGAGCCAGGTCTGTAGAGCAGCAGCCCGAGGGAGGGAGAGAGATGCCGTTTGGAGGACTTGCAGGGCTGAAGGAGAAGGTGCTGAACCCAGGGAAGGACGAGGTGAAAAACACAGTGGGCGACTCTCTGGGGAACCTCCAAAAGTAAGTGTGTAATCAGGCTGGGCACAGACTCTGCTCTCAAAGGGATGTCTGGCTAGTTGAAGCTTTTCACTTGGGTTTTTGACCAGCTCAGGGTGTCCATTGTGGTTTTTGACAACCTAACGCTGTTCTTCATATTTTTTTCCCTAACTGATTCAATAATGCTTTCATTTAATAATGTGACTCTGTAAGGTTTTTGACAAGCTGAGGCTGTAAGGATTTGGACTAACTGAGTCTGTTCAGTGTTAAAGCTGTTCCGTTTTGTGGTTTTCGGATAGCTGAGGTAGTCTAGTAGGGGTTTTGGCTAGCTGAAGGTGGTCAGTATTTTTTTTGGCTACATAAGCAATATGGTCTTCGACTAGGTGGAGTTGGGATTTTTGTCTAGTGCAGGACGTTCAGTTAAAATTTTGACTAGCTCAGTCTGTTTCACTGTGGTTCTGGACTTGCTAAAAGTGTTCTGTACTGTTTTTGACTAACTGAAGAGCAGTAGATTTTATGTGGGAGGTTTTACAGACTGAGGTAACACAATCTAGTTTTTTTCATTGACTGAATCTTTTCATTGACTGAAGCTTTGCACACGCTGAGGCTGCAAGGATTTCCCTGGCTAAGGCTTTTGAGTAGGGCCTCTCTACAGATCAGACAGTGCTGTGTGTTTGATTGCCATTGTTATTATTTAATGAAGTCATGACAGAACATTTCAGAATGAAACCTCAGTGTTTCTTATAAACTCCAGCACAGAAAAAATATCATTGAATGAAGAGCTGTGTTAGGCCAGATGAAGTTCATTTTAATATTTTAATATTATGAATAGTACTTGTATTACATGATAGTGTTAGTTAACTATCATCTAGATGATCTAGATCACTGGTGTCACATTTAGCTGTAATTTAACTGCATGCTGTATATAAGATGATTGTCTGGGCACTGTGCAGTATTTTTTGACAGTTCACAGAGAATTTTGTTTTGGATGATCCTAATGCATGTTTCTTATCTGATACATATTCACATGAGTATAACAAAATTTTAAACGCAATATAAAGAGAAGATTGCTGTCGAAAATATGAAAACATGATAAGAGATAAAGTAAGTAATTTCCTGTGCTGGGTGATATCGCATCATGCAGGGTTCAGGCAGGGAGGGATTTTGGGAGTAAACTGTTAAAAATAGGTGACTGAGAAGGATAAAAGTGCCTCTGTGGCTATGACTGTATTTAATGGGGTTGGGGCTGTTGGTCTGTCATGAAACTCGCAAGCACGATATTTAAAAAAATAATAAGATATTTTCAAAAAATTAACTATTTTGCACAGGATTCCTGGTCTAGCTCACCAAAAATGCTTTAACACTGATCTAAACATTGCTATTCTTGTCAAAAGAAAAGGAAACTGATGGAAAATGACTAAAAACAGCATTTAAAAATGTCTCTCTGTTAATTTTAGCAAAGAAACTAGAATTCAATTTCTCAGTCACTGCAATAACCCTCAAGAACATGATAACATACTGTTCATATGGTTCATAAACATCAATGAGAGGAAAAGTGAGGCCTCTTTTTGCAGCATTCCCAGTGGTTTATTCAATTCTGGGAATATTCTGTCCATTCTCTGAGACGCGGGAACTCAGGTGTGCATTTGAGAGCAGACAAGATGAAAGTGGTTGCCATTAGATGGAGGATGAGAGGAGAGATGGAGGTTCTGTAATGCAGCAGGTGTGTGCAATGTGAGCGGTGGAGAGGAGGGAGTGAGTTACAGATGTTCTGCTCCATGACCTTTCTGGAGTCACCTCTTGCTGCCCTGTATGACTGCAGTGAGTCAGTTGGACAGAATGAAAAGTGGATCTACTGCATGTACTGAAGCAGAATGACAGTTCTGGGAGAACATCAGGTCAGAAAATCAAAAGTGGTTATCAAACAAAAAGCAAGATGCTTCAACAAACTTTGATCACACAGAAAAAAATGTACATTTCATATTTTCAGGAAAAAAAAGACTGCATTCATACATCTCAAATGTAGGAGTCCGCTGGATGACTATTTTTCAGAATACTTTTATGATTCCCCTATTCCACCACTCCTACCATGCATAAAAAGGTGTGGTAGATTAGGCCTGATACTAAACTCCAGCACTCCAGGTCCAGAGTCAGGTCGTGTTCTCCCTCAGTGGTCATCAGCCCTGCTATGGAGATCGGCTGCCCTGCAGAGTTCAGCTCCAGGCCTGACCCCCCACACTGAGAAAAGCTTAATAAGCAGAATAATAGGTAATAGGCTGGATAGAAAGGTAGATCTCCTGTGGTCGGTGATTGCTGCCTTAAAGTGTGTCCCCTCCCTCCATCTCTCTAGGAAGATTGATGGCACTAATGTGGACGAAGAGGATCAGATAGAGCTGACAGAAGATGGCCGGCCAGTGGCGGCCCCCCAGCGCAGCCCACCCTTGCTGGACTGCGGCTGCTTTGGGCTGCCGAAGCGTTACATCATCGCCGTCCTCAGCGGCCTCGGCTTCTGCATCTCGTTTGGCATCCGCTGCAACCTGGGTGTGGCCATTGTGGAAATGGTCAACAACAACACGGTGTACATCAATGGGACTGCTGTCATTCAGGTGATCAACGAAGCAGGAAGAAAAAGTGCCATTTCTGGCCAATTCTGGTCAATTCTGATCAATTCTGCCATAAATGTTTTGGCACAGTGTGAATATCACTACACCTTTTGTTTACATATCACTGCTTGTTCACCATTATTTTCTTTCACTGGTTTTGGCTAAAGAGCAGCACAGACATTCCTTTGGAATGAAAACAGGGTTTCATGAGGAGGACCGAGTAATTAACCAGTTCAGCAGAGGCGATCTAACAAAAGATAATCAGATTTTTGATTCTAGCATAAAATCTCATCAATGATATTTCATGTAGTTAGCCACTGCAATTTCCTGTAATTTCCTGTGTTCTGGGTGAAGGGGGAGTATGAATAAAAACACATCTCTCTCTCTCTCTCTCTCTCTCTCTCTCTCTCTCTCTCTCTCTCTCATAATCCTTATGTACTTTTTATTATACAATGCAACATAAAATGTAAGAAATTCCAAATTCCAAAGTTCAACAAATAACATTATGTTAATAAATATGTAACTGCTGGAAAACATTCATAATGTTTATAAACTGCTGATAAACAGCAGTGTTGCATATTTCTTGCATTTTTTCCTCCAAGATGGTGGTTCTTGAGACAACAATAACAGAAACAAAAACAATAACAGAAACAGAAACATTTTTCCTCATATTTATAAAAGTTAAAAATGGTATAGACATCACTTGTCTCACAGTGTTTAGAGAAGAGAAATGTTTGATTTACAAATTCTATGCAGAAGTGTGGATCTATCATCCTTATTTGAATTTTTTCCATTGTATCTTTTCAGTGAGTGACTCTCATCTTTTCTGTCTCTCTTCAGTGTGGTATAGCTAGTTACTGACTGCAGTATTTCTCTCTTTATTGCTAAAAACTAAGGTGACATGTTCTCTTATGCTGTGTGTGATTTTACAGCCTGCAGAGTTTAACTGGGATCCTGAGACAGTAGGTTTAATACATGGTTCCTTTTTCTGGGGCTACATTGTCACTCAGATCCCAGGAGGCTTCATCTCCAACAAGCTGGCGGCCAACAGGTGAGCTGACAGACTGCTGCACAGGTCAGAAAGACAAAGAGAGACGGCCTAGCCATAAAAAAAAACAAAGCTTCACATTGTCTCAAGTGACAGCAGGGAAAATAACTGAAAGCATTCAAAGATCGATAAATATTCAGTATTACACAATCTAAAGGTATCCGTCTGGCTCGGCTCTGCTGGGTGCATGAGTCTGGCTGCTTGGTCAGGGCTGTAAGGGTTAAAGAAGTGCGCTGAGGTGATGAGAGGCGCGATAGCAGCTCCTGTAATAAAAGCCTCACAGGAAAGGAGGACATGCGGCTGACAGAGTTAATAATGAAAGATCCCGCCGTAGATCTCTCTTTGAAACACCAGCCTCTGGAATATTACAAAGTGTCACTTACACACTGTTTTGGAAAGAAAGAAAAAAAAATGGAGGGATGAAGTAAGTGGTGATAAAGCAGCGAATGAATCAAAAGTGGCTCCTCTGCTGTATGACTCATATTTGAAACAGGTCCATCTTTAATTCCTGCACTGCCAGGTTAACCTCCTGTGTAAAGATATTTTTTCCAAACCAGTACTGTTAAAATTCTGCTGATAGGGTTTAGACTTTCTCTGCTCGTTGTCAAACACAGACATGAACATTGTTATGGCCGTTGGTATACAAAGTCAATCCTAAACTGTAGGGGTCACTAATTCACCATGAAATAACATAAAATCTTCTGGTAGAAAACGCTCAATTTAAAACATGGTTTTTGTTCCTAGGCCAAGATGTTGTTAAAGTCCAACTATTAAAACAAAAGCTTGTTTCTATACAGCACGAATCACAGAAAATGGGTTGCAAAGTTAAGTGCTTTTGTTTTTCTCACCATTCAGGGTATTCGGGGCTGCAATTTTCTTGACATCAATGTTGAATATGTTCATTCCATCAGCTGCGAGGGTCCACTATGGATGTGTCATGTTCGTGCGAATCCTGCAGGGGCTGGTGGAGGTCAGTGAATGGGATGTCTGCCTTTCATCTTTAATATTATGCCATTTATAAAATATATATATATATATATGTATCTTAATGTGTGTGTGTGTGTGTGTGTGTGTGTGTGTGTGTGTGTGTGTGGATCAGGGTGTCACATATCCAGCTTGCCATGGAATGTGGAGCAAATGGGCTCCTCCACTGGAAAGAAGCCGGTTGGCCACAACGTCTTTCTGTGGTGAGTAAAAATGATTTTATAAGAACTAACATTAACACCATCAGTCATTCAGGCTCTGTGTTTTTGAGCTTCAGAGCTGAAAGCAATGATTCACATTGACTGATTTTTAGGTAGCCATTAAGCAGCGCAAAGATGGTCAGAGTCCAGTATTAAAGGCAGTTGAATGCCTGGGGGACACTGTTTTGTTTTGCAGATGTCTGTCTACTCATTACAGCACCCTCACACACAGATGCATTAAAAATATCCATCTTACTCAATAAAATGGTGCCATGACAACCCATTCTTCGAACTGCTCTTGACATCGCCTCTGAATAGAGACTCACCTTGTGAAGGAGCTTTCGTCCCACCATTGATACAAAGTAGCACACTCCCCTTGGCCCAGAAGCACTCTGGCAGACACCATCCCACTCCAAACTGAAGTGTTTGTGAATGTAGAAAAATCTATAAAACACCTATTCATTAAACTCATATTATCTAGAGCTGAGCAACAGCAGAGAATATTGAATACTTAATTACTGAAAAAAGGTGTAGTGTGCAACTGGATTCAGTGATTTTATAACCAAATTTAATAGAACTTTAATAGATACCAAAATAATTCTCTTTAGCCCAGTGTTTTGATTCAACAGTTTTACTAAATAGAGGGATATTGTCTGTGATATTTGAGCATATGCAATAGGTGCAGTAGATAAAAAATGTTGAAAAAAATGCTGGATTAGTCCTTCGATGCCTGATAAAGCATCCATATACCACCTTTTTAATGGCTTTCTCTCTACAATGTCTGGATGAAATAATGGACTTTGGCAGAACCTCATAAAAATAAAAAATGGCTACAGGCTAAATGGCTGTAATGGTGACAGCTGGCAATTTTTCATGCATCCCTGTAACAACTGGAGGCCTCAAAACGACTGTGTGGGAGACATGCTGTAATTGCACTTCATATTAATTAATTTTTTCGCTCTGTGATATACTAACCTTAACTACTCCCACATGTGTTCTGCTTGGCAGGGTCCTATGCAGGTGCAGTGATTGCCATGCCTCTGGCCGGAGTGCTGGTGCAGTATGTGGGCTGGCCCTCTGTCTTCTACATCTATGGTGAGATCACATCTGCAAAGCCCACACCAGCATCACGCTGTTTGTTCACTTTTTTAAACCAAATGGCCTTGATTATAATAAATACTATTGTGAGCTATACTAGGGTATTTTCACATTTGATAAATTTGATTCCAAAATTACACTCATAATGCACTCACATATTAAGGCTTTGAGAAGGAATTTGGAAAGAGTCATATTCGACATCACACTTTGTTAAAAAAATAAGAAAATGTGAAAGTAATGACTCTTATATTGTTGTGGTTTAGTGTTGGCTTCTGGAATGAAACCTAAATGATTTTTTAAGCCAGCCCCAAGCCCAAGTTGAACATTTCTGCTTATCTTTTAATTTTGTATAATATTGTATATTTAAATAAATACTCTATTCGTAACAATTTCTATGTTTTATTGATAAAAAAGTAGAGATCTAGGTTGAATTTTTGGAATGCTTGTGTTTGTTTAGGAGTTTTTGGAATCATATGGTATTCTTTCTGGCTCCTGCTTGCCTATGAAAGTCCAGCTGTGCACCCAACTATCAGCGAGGAGGAAAGGACCTACATAGAAACCACAATTGGAGAAGGGGCCAGCTTAATGAGCGCTACAGAGGTACAGTGCCAAGATCTCCCACTCTTGACCTACATTGGCCATTTTTAATAAGGCACAGACTTCTGTCTTAATTCCACTGCCTGGAATCAGCCACAGAAAGATAAGTTCCCTCTTTGAGGTTTTCTTCTTTGCTACTTTAAAACTTGGCTTGTTCATTAGGTGTCTGGATGTGGGTTTCTGATTTCAGAGCAGTTCTAGTTAAAAATACAGAATGCATGAAGTTAACTAGCCTTTATTGCATCTGTCAAGATAATTGCATTCAGAAGTCTGCACGGGTATGAAATTGAAGCCCAAATCCAACGTGTATCTGTGACATTAAGACCTGACCTGACCTGGCCTGAGTGTCACTGGTGATCTGAAACCCAAACCTGAACTGAACCCGGACCTGCGCGCATGCACTAACAGGCTTATCAATGATCAATGGTTTTTCAGAGCTTCCCTGTGTTACTTAGCTCTTGTGAGTTGACTGACCGAAAATGCCCTGCTGGAATAAACTGGTATTTTAGCTACAAGTACAGTGAGGGAAATAATTATTTGAGTACAGCTGAATTTGTAAGTTTGATGAGTTACAAAAAAATCATCAGTCTCTATTTTATGAGGTAGTTTCATTTTTATGGGGAGAGACAGAATATCAATCAAAAATCAAGAAAAAACATGTTACATAAAAGTTATACATTGATTTACATGTCATTGAGTGAAATAAGTATTGGGTCCTCTACAACTCAGACAAACTTCTGGCTCCCACAGACTAGCTGTGTGTCCATGTTGCACACAGATTACAATCAATCTATCAAATAGAGATCCACCTGATCTTAACTTATGTGTGTAAAGCACACGTGTCCACAGAATCAGTTTCTTCCATTCTAACCTCTCCACCACCGTGGACAAGACCAAAGAGCTGTCAAAGGATAGGATTATAGACCTGCAATGTGTTACAAGACCATCAGCAAGAAGCTTGGTTGAGAAGGCGACAACTGTTGGTGTGATTCTTCGGAAATGGAGGAAATATAAAATGACCATCAATTGCCCTCAGTCTGGGGCTCCATGCAGTATCTTGCCTCCGATCATGATGAAGGTAAGGTTTCAGCCCAGAACTACACAGGAGGGGCTTGTGGGGACCACACTCACTCAAAACACCATTGGTAGCACGCTACATCTTAATGGACTGAAATCTTGAAGTGCCTGCAAGGTCCTCCTGCTCAAGAAGGCACATGTAATTTTAAGTTTGCCAGTGAACAAACTTAAAATTACATGTTCAGAGAAGACTTGGGAGAAATTGCTGTGGTCAACCTGCCTTGTTAGGACGAAGAAAAATGCTGAGTATGACCTGAAGAACACTGTCCCCACAGTCAAGCATGGAGGTGTAAACAATATGCTTGGTGATGTTTTTCTTCCAAGGGTACAGGACGAGAACCTTCTTCCCTCAGCCAGAACACTGAAGGTGGGTTGTGGATGGGTCTTCCAGCATGACAATGACCCAAAACATACAGCATATTAAGATCCTGGAGTGGCCTAGCCAGTCTCCAGACCTCAGTCCTATAGAAAATCTGTGGAGGAGCTGAAGCTTGGAGTTGCCAAGCAGTTGTTAAGAAACCTAAAGGATTTAGAGAGTTTATGTAAACTAAGTAATGTTTTGCTTGGGTATCAAATACATATTTCACTCAGTGAAATGCAAATCAATTTAAAATGTTTATGTAACACTTTTTTTCTTGATTTTTGGTTGATATTCTGTCTCTCTCCATGAAAGTGAAATTTCCTCATAAATTAGACACGGTTCATTTTTTGGTAAGTCAGCAAACTTACAAATTCAGCAGGTGATAAAATTATTATTACACTCATAGGGTTAATTAGCAGTGTGGAATTATTAATCTTTGTAATGCAGTGCAGCTTTCAATTTCCAAATTCCTCTCACTGCTGGTTCTACTCACAGAAATGCTTAACACACTTGTGGAGGGGCTTTAGAAACAATGACCCACTGTAAGAGAGAGAGAGTGGGACAGAAGGAGAGAGAGAGAAAAGAAAAGTGTAGGTGTGTGAAATCTTCTTCAAAGTATTCACAATTCTGACCAAAGCCTAATAATGTATATGTGAAAGATAAATCCTGTCCAAAACCTGATAGCCTCACCTTGTCAGACCTGGTTATGGGTAACAGACCTCTAATTACAATAAAGGTCCATTTTAGATGTTTTGAAAAGATGAACATTGTTCTCCAGGTTAACTGTATCATTTCTTCACAGAAATTCAAGACTCCATGGCGACAGTTCTTCACCTCCATGCCAGTGTATGCCATCATTGTGGCCAACTTTTGCCGCAGTTGGACATTCTACCTCTTGCTCATCAGCCAGCCTGCCTACTTTGAAGAAGTCTTTGGTTTTCCCATCAGCAAAGTGAGCTTTTGTTTGCACTTTTCTAAGCCCATCATCCACCATGCATTCTGGACCATTAGCTGAGCATAGCCTTTCAATAGCCTGCATTTAAGCAACAAATATCATGATTTAATGTGTATTTAATGTGTATTTTCAAAACCAGCCAACAGATCAAATGGATCATAGCTGAAATGTGGATGCAATTTTCAAAAGCTTCAATATAAGTTGTCTTTTAGGTGGGCATCCTGTCAGCTGTGCCCCACATGGTGATGACCATTGTTGTGCCGATTGGGGGCCAGCTGGCTGACTTCCTGAGGAGCCATAAAATCCTCTCGACCACAACCGTGCGCAAGATCATGAACTGTGGAGGTTTGTTCAGCAAACTAATAAATGTGAATGAAACCCGTAAGAGAAACTGGAAACTGGACTTTTCCTGTACGTGTGGTTCTCAGGTTTTGGAATGGAGGCCACATTGCTGCTGGTGGTGGGATTCTCGCACACTCGTGGAGTAGCCATCTCATTTCTCGTCCTGGCAGTGGGCTTTAGTGGCTTTGCCATATCAGGTTAGAGTAACGTGTGACTGGTATGAATAATCAAAAGATCCATTGAATCTCTGAACCTTTCAGTTTATTCATGTCCTTGTTTATACTATCCCAGGTTTTAATGTGAATCACCTGGACATTGCTCCTCGTTATGCCAGTATCCTGATGGGTATATCAAATGGAGTGGGTACGCTGTCGGGCATGGTGTGTCCTCTCATCGTGGGAGCACTGACCAAACATAAAGTGGGTTCTGCACTTTATCCTAATGTGTGAATATACATGCAAATGTTTACAGTGAAGGATGTAGATGTGTCTACATTAGAATGTAATATTCATGTAATTGGATGTAATATAGGAATACAGCATTTATTCTTTGTCCCCATGTATTGTGGCTCCAATAACCTCCTGAAGACTCTATTCAGAGAGCATCTCCTCTCCTGATGCATAATCATGTTCTTACTCCCTATATAAAGCTTTTAGAACTGCCATATTGTTTCCTCATATTGTCACTTTAGATAAAATCGTCTGGCAAATGAATATCATGGAACATGTCAACTCAAAGATACTGTAGGCTGAAAGCGTGGTTGTATGTACATACATGTGTTTACATCTGTGTTGTGACTTCACATCTATGATGTCTTTTTTGCAGCTAATTTTCGTATGAGGACTATACAGACTGGAAGTTGTTGATGATGTGACCCTTTTAATATGATTTGGTTCCTTCAAAGTAAAATATTATACACCTTCAGCTGCTATGCTTTCATCATTTCCTACAGACCCGGCTGGAGTGGCAGAACGTCTTCCTGATTGCTTCCATGGTGCATTACTGCGGGGTGATCTTTTACGCCATCTTTGCGTCCGGTGAGAAGCAGGATTGGGCGGATCCAGAGAGCACCAGTGATGACAAATGTGGCATCATTGATGAGGACGAGCTGGCACTGGAGACAGAGCCCAACTGTGACAGTGCCCTTGCCCCCAGTAAGAAGAAGTCCTATGGAACCACCTCAGATAACTCAGCCAGTCGCAAGAAGGGCTGGAAAAAGAAACGAGGAGTGACCATGCAGGAGGATGATGAAAAGGAATCGTACACTTATGAGAACGGGGACTATCAGGAGCATTATCAATGACGCTTCATTGGTTCTTTATGAGTCCAGAGCTGCCCTCGCCTCACTCGTGTGCTTCAGAGGTGAAGATGTTCATTTGAGAAACTGTTGAAGTAATCTCTCCACTGCAGTATCAAACCATGGGTCATTTCCCACATGCTGGGACATATGAAGAGGTTATTTTTGCAAATCATTACATTTTGACTGTCTTCTGACTAATCATCCCTTCTCCCTAATATTGCGTAAATCCAATGATAAGGTTGAAGTTGTGAGGTATCAGTGTCTGTTGCTCTGTGATGGACTTTACGTTGAGGTAATGGAAGCTTCCATTTTAGCAAATGCCCTAGATCTTCAGAAACGGAAAAAATAGCTTTAGAAAGAAACATTAGTAAGTCAGTCAGGACAAATTTGTTCATCTTTCATCATTAGCTTCATAGTTCACAGTTAATTACACATTCCTCATGCAGTAGGTAATGCATCTTTTTTTCCATGGTGATTTTTTGTAGCCTGTTGTTGTAAGCTATGCAATAAAAGGCGAGCATTGAATGTGTTGTTGTTGATCAACCTCAGCTGACTCTCAAATCTGGCGAAGGAACCAAATCTGCTGCATCATTTCTCCTACCATCATGTTATGGACTTTATTATGTTTATTGTTGGCTTCTGAAATTTTATTTCACTGGCTGTTCAAGGAACAAGGAACATTAAATGCACATGAATACAGCACTAAGGGGCAGACCTTTTTGGTTTTGTTTCCTAAAACAAATCAAAATTATAGTCTGAATGTGTAGATCTGTGACACATTTTATAAAAACTGTGTCGGTGTTCAAAACCAGTAATGTGCCTCTTTTTGTAAGCACTGCTTCGATTTATTATCAGAGTCATTTTATTGCTTAAATGCATGTAAAATTATTTATTTCAGTTATTGTAGCGTTTACTGTGTGTAACAGAATTATTTGAGAAGAATAAAGCAGATGTTTTCAATTGATATTTTATAAACTGCTTTTTAAGCATCTTTGTCTTGTTTAGTAGTTTAATTGTGTAATTAATAATTAAGTTCACTATTAGGTTTCTTCTATCTATATAAAAAACTGCTTTAAGCCACTGAACTAATGTGTAGGAGAATGGAACTCATGGGCTCAGTTTACTTTGATTCCACATTCTGTCTATAGCCTCTCTAGCCAAAAAAGCCAATTTCTAAAGAATCACAGCTTGACGATGACTGAGCGTGGTCTATTTATGTCATTAGTTAGTTTTACACTATTAATGAGCTGAGTGTGGAAAGAGTGATGCTGGGGTAACTGGAGCTTCTCACAATCTCACAAGCTCTTCATGTTATCGTAGCGCTCTGGTCCAGAATGGCTGTACTTGTTTATGTGGACTTGCTTAAATTGGCTCACTTAGTCATTGTTAAGAAATGAAAGGACTCTGGTTTCTGTCACGCAAAAGTAAACATGCTTCACTTTATCGCTCTTTAGACTACACTGAGCATTCATAGCAAGCAACACTTTATTTGCTTTTCCATCAAATTAGTCTGGTGCAACACAAATTACATTGTTAGTCATTCTTTAGTCACCGCAATTGAGAATATGGTCTAAATGGTTTGAGCACGGTCTATCTCAGCATTTCTGATTTGCAAGGCCTGTGAGCCCTGGCTGCATTATCTACCACAGCGTGCTAACAAGTCTTCTTTTAGATAAAAGTTGTGAAAGTTCAAGGTCATGGACCTTGTTATGGTCCATTCTAGCAGATTTCTGTTGCAGCCCTTAACGGCTCATGTTTGGGGACAGTGACGAGTGGTTTCACAGTTTAAAGAGCTGTTTGATCACCTTATCTCGCCATCAGCCTTTTACAATTTTTTATTTAATGTGAGATCAAACATCAAACCCAGTGACCTTCAGAATATTTTATTACTGGCAGACTGGTCCCGTCCCTTTGTGTACCTCAAAAATCCTGTCAATGTTTAACAAAATTAGGGTGAATTATCAAAGAAACAGCTTATGTTTGAGATTTGAGACTTTTTGGTAGCTTGTATTCGATTGGTCACATCACCACATTGGGCGACTGATCACAGCTGGTCTGGGCCATGTGAGAAAGACAGGGCACCCCTCTTCCACTGGGTCACATTTGCGGTGAAATGCATTACAACACTATTACAGTAGCCTTTAGCAGAGCCATGGATGTGTCCTTCTCGCAAGGCCACCCACTGTCCCATGCCCCCCCCCCCCACCCCACACACACATACACACTCTGAGCTCCACAAACAACAGATATCCAATGGCAAAGGTTTTGTTTATTTCAGAAAACTCTGTGTTGACTCAAAAAGAACCACTCTGGATGGAGCAACAGCGAGTAAATGATTAAAAGTTTCTTGTCAGATTGGTTTGCGAGTATACAAATGCTAGCCCTGATCATGGTTTGGTTAAATCTCTTCTCACATAAACGGTGTGTCTTTAAATTAATATATTTATATGACTCAAGATTAGCCCAACACCAAGGGGGTGGGGTCTCAAGTCAGTCAGGATATCCAACACCCTCTAAAGAACTGGAGGAATGCTAATGTTCAGTTAAAGTGATAGCAAGATTAATCTGTTTTCATTTCATAACAAATTAAGACCTTTTCAAGTATTTAATGCCTGAGCTCAGTGCATCTCAGTTTACAAACACGTAAGCCACTTACATCCAAAAAACAAGATAGGCCATAAGTTCACAGACATTTTCATTTTAAGGTGTATGCGGGCAATTGCCTGGCAGCTTATCCACCAAAGGGCCTTTTGAATTAAATCAAATCAAATGTGACCCCATAACACCACCCACCAAATGGTGACACACACACAATCTAGTGAGTCTCTAACAAATCTCACTCTCAGTTTGGCATGGGTATCCAGGGAGGTCAGGCCCACCACTGCATATGTCTCTTCTGAGGGAAATCTGGGAATTGAAAAACATTACAAATTTTAGACAGAGAGGTGTAACACTTAGACAAACTATAATTGCAATTCCTGGAAATTAAATCCCAGGACTGCTAGTGGCACCACTAAGGTATAACTGAGCGAGGTACTGTCCCCACACACTGCTCTCTGGGCGCTGCTGGGGGCAGACCCCTGCTTCACTTGGTGAATGTGTTAAATGCACAGAAGGAATTTTGCTCACACTGCTGTGGTGTGTTCATGTGTGATTATAACAGGCCACTTTACCTTACCTTATTAGCAAAGCATTAATCAGTCTTCTGCACTGACCAACTATTGGAGTGTACCTGAGGTTTAGAAAAGAGCAGTAATTCAGTAACAAATAACTAATGTTATTTTCCCTTGGGTTGTCAGGTAAGCATAGCAGTAATTAAAAAAACATGATCATAGCCACACAAAGGCTAAATGCTATTAAACAAAATGAACAGATGAAAACAAAATCTTTGCTCTTATTTAAAATGTACTCTCCAACTTTTGCCCTTTTTTCTTGACACAATTTTAAACATGTAGCTACTCTTTACGTGTATGAATGTAAAATGTATTGGAATACAGCATTGTGACATTAATTTTTAAATTTAGGGGTACTCTCTTATGTTACTTTTTTACAATCTAAGTTTCCTTACGCTGGCAACTAGGAGATCCATAAGGCTGCTCATAGAATCAGGCCATAAACCAGAAAATCATATTTTTAAAGCATTTTGAAGTGAGAGATAGTGAGACGCATACATGATATACATGTATGTCATGACAGTAGATGCATGAGTGCTAGCATATGTGTTTGTACATGAGTGTATATGAAGCATGTCTCTGGGAGTAGGCCTGGCTGGGCTGATATCTTGGCAGCAGGGAGGTGATGCTGCTGCTGTATCTCTGCAGCTGTCAGCCAAAGTTTAGTTCTGATGGGAGACTATGGGAGAACGGCTTGGGGGAGGACTATTAGCCTTCATTCAGAGTAGAGCTTAATTAATAACCACTGTCCCCTTTCCCCATGACCCCATCCACTCACAGTCCCGCCTCGACTCCCAAAAGAAGCGATTATACGGCTATACCCAAACACTGATGCTTCTAAATACTGGCTTTCATAGAGCTGAAACGGGGCGTATCAACGACAAGAGTAAAAAGTAAGTAAGAACTTTTTGATATATTTAACACAAATGAATCAAAACGGCAGCCATAAGGACTTAATAATATAGAGTTATGGATTAGAATGGCACCACAGCTTGGCAGTGTGTGCCAGACTATTGTTTGGTCCTCAGGGAAATTAAACAGGCTTGACAAGTATGTTTTGCTGTTGAATTATGGGGAAATTTCTTGCACATTTCTGTGATTCAGTTTTGCTGTGGTTTGGGGCCTGGAGCCATTACAATTTATGGCGTTGCCGATTTACCACGTTTATGGGACCAGTGGAACTTTTCATTAATCTGAAGATACACCAACCTGAACATCTCAGTGAAATCTCAGTGAGATATAAGCCATGAAAACAAACACAGATCTGTTAAAAAAAGTAGCTTAGTACTACATTTATAACCTATTAAATGTTGACTTTATCCTCTTTAAAAATCAGAAAAATGGAATGGGGTGTAGATGAAAAGAACAAATTAGACAGTGTATTCATAACCATCTAAGTAGACTTTTGGAAAATCCTCTGGCTCGTGCCTACAATGTCGTAATGCCACAGCTGTGTGTTTTGCAAATTCTGTGAATCCACAAAACTGGAAAATATCTGCCTGAAAGTTTGATTATTTGTTTGAAAGGTGTTTAACTTGAATGTAAATAAGGAAAAAAATGCATATTCTTTTTGAAAAACTTACCTCTTTAACTTTTATTGGCCCAATGCCGAAATGACTTCTACAGTCACACTGAAATTTAACCAAATTGACCAAATCACCAGCTGAACCTAACGTGCTTCCAGAGATTTAAGCTTGGATGCATTCGACAGGATCTCTCAGCTGAAAATCCATGGGCAGTACAACAGTCATATTTTATCACTGACTGCTAAGGACAGAGTGAAAGGTGCTGCAGCTTTGACTGGTGACAAATATGTTAAATATTATAGCATTTAAATACTGTTACAATAGCCATGTAACTGCTCATCTATCAGGCTGTTAGAATTAATTAAATGTAAAGGAAGGTAGACTCTTTAATGATGGTCAGTGTTGTGACAATCATTGCTAGTTATATCTAAGGGAAGGGTCACTTGCACTGAATTTCATATGCATCTGTATCAAGTGTAAAAACAGTGTGTCATGTTTTAGCACATCTTTGAATCATACTTAAAACGTTCTAGTACTGAAACTTTATTTGTACAGTTCTGAATATTTACTTACCCCTAAATCCATGGAGCATTGGTGTATTTGTATAAATAGTTAACTGTGAAATAATGACACAGTAAAGCCTTTTTGGCCACTCTCTCTTCTCTCAAAGAGCTTCACAAGGATATTTTAGTTTGAGAAATAATTTCATATATATGCATCAGTTTTACTATTTGTGTTAGCCTAAGAATTCACTTCTTAGGCATTTAGGGTTAAACCTACAAAAGCCACATTTCTTGCATATTGTTAACCAGGTGAGTCCAAACTTGCAAGTGTTGTAGACCCATATCTGCCACTTACTTTTCCCGATTTTTTTTTTTTAACTCGACACAGTGGCAAATTCCAAGTGAAATAACAATGGTGATTTTAGGGCCTCACAGGCCCTTGTTTTCTTTGCCGGCAGGTTGTCCTCTCAATTGTTCTGAAATCAAGGGTATTATTTGGAAATGTATTTACCTTCATGTCCGGGAAGGTTTTATACCAGACGCTGGAACATTGCCAGTGGCGGTTCTAGACCAAAATTACCGGGGGGCCGAGGTTGGGTCAGTGTGTTTTTAGGGGGGCATATATATAACGGCAAAACAATATTTTATTTTATATTTAGCTTTTCATTTATTTTCATTACAGTTCTTTTTCACAGCACGAAATCTCACTATCTTTTTAAAATACCACTGTCATCATCGTACTTTAGTAAGAAAGAAAACTAGAAAGAAAAAGCGTATGAACATTGCTGTGAGGATTTGGTTGCACAAGAGCATTTGTGAGGTCAGGTGTCACGAAGTCAACCCAACTCATGCTAAACTAATTAGATGGAGCCTCTTCACTTCAAAGAACACTCCTCCACAGCCCAGTGCTCGGGACCTTTTATCTCTCTGACTGGCATTTGGCATTTGGCACGCTCTGACCACAAGTTTATGTGCAACTACTCCAGAGTGTCCTGTTCTGAGAGCAGTGCTAGCAGTTCTATGGAGTTTTTGCAAGCTTTGTATGCACAACAGAACACTGGTGTCAGCAATGGATACACCTTAACACTTTTTAATAAGATCATGCCTCAGTATTTTTGGACAGTTTAGGCAGCTGGAGTCCTGGGCCCGTATTCACAAAGCTTCTTAGAATTCTCTCAGAGAGCTCCTATCTTAGCCTAAAAAGTCCTATCTGGGAGTC
>JBBPDB010000019.1:12474686-12505166 GCA_037974465.1 Brachypetersius altus
AAATTCTAAGTAAATGCCATAATTCTAAGATTTTTCTTAGAATTACGTCACTAGGAGCAACTTTTAGGCTTAAGAAGCTTTGTGAATACGGGCCCTGATGGTTAGAGAGTTGCCAATGCGATCAGAAAGTCATGGGTTTGAATCCTAGGGGGCCACTGAGGTACTCTTGAGCAAGGTACCATCCCCACATACTACTCCCCAGGTGCCCCACGTTGGTGACAGGTTGTGTTCATGGGTCACTGTGAGGCTGCACATGATGAACTATTTTGTATTATGTCTAAAACTGTGCATTGATGTAATTCATTATTTTTGCAGGATCAATTCCTTTATTTCTGTTCTGCACTGCTGAAACAAAGGATAATCTGAACTTGGCCCTGGTGTCAAAACACAAGCATCTGGATGAATGAGTGGGTGGGCCCTGATGTCAACGTGGTGGGACCTTTGCAGATTCCACCAAGTGATGGATTCCCTATGCCAGAGAGCTCCCATTTTTTTGGTAAGGTCGGGTTTGATTACAAAAAAAACAAAAAGTGTTTTGAAGGATTTGAATAGATTCAAATGTGTCATTTAATTGTGAATAATAAAATACACTACATCAACGCAATTGCTGTATTCAGGCTTTTAGCATGTTTTAGCAAATGTAAATTTGAAATGTACATTCAAGACATAATTTCCCTCCATTCAACAAAGTTGGATAAGATCAATTTACACGCTTGTGTTTATGGGGATATGAAACTAAATTCAGCGGAATCTGCTTCCCTCAAGACAAACTGGACCATCAGTCAACAGACGTATTACCACCTTTTAAATCAGCCTTGATATCAGCAGACTCAGTGTCTGGGTGGCATTTGTGAAAGTGACTTTGGTCATTATGATCTAGCTACCTGTAGTACAGATACAGAAATGTGACTGTCAGGTTAATAAGCAACTGTAGCAACCTTTGCTCCCCTTGGTGCTCTTGAGGCAAGATTTAAGGCATCATAGAGTGACAGGGTTTTACAGAAAGACAGGTGTTTTTCAGCAGGGAGACTCACAGAGTTTCTTCGATGAACTGAAATAATGATATTGGATGGTCAGTATTTGGTCCAGCAGCACATCAGTGGTGCCTGTATTGGGTCCAGCTGAAATGTACATGGGACAGGAGAAGACTCCAGGTTGGTGTAAACCGTTCTTATACATGTCTTGGAACTGTTAAAATGTATGGTTGGTAATGATTTACATGACAATATGGTAAAAATATAGTGTGGAGTAATTGAAATACAACGAAGAGCTATTGTACCTGGCAGTTAGATTCTGTAGACAGTTTTTTATTAAAATTATTTTTAATATTATTATTACATTTAAGGTTAAATGTTGTTAAAATGAACCTATGATGAGTTTGAATGTGTTGTTTAGATTAAGATGCCAAAAAAGTGAACAAAAATCATTTTTGCTCCTTGATTCGACAGTCATATACTCGAAATACACGTACTGCATGTGAACTCAAAAATCATCTTTGCTGTAGAATTAAGTATCAGCTCAAAGTGTGTGAGAGTTAATCATTTATGACTTTATTTGAAGGTGTGGTGGACTCCTGTTTTAGGTGCGGCAAAATGTAGCTTACTGGAAGTCACTTTCTGACCAACAGCTATTTGCAGGATAGATCACTGGTACCGTGTAGCACACTAGATTTGAAATGAAACAATGAGAATGAGGTTATAAATCAGTATGTCAGCTTTAGTTTAAACATATTTATAACTACATTGTCTGTGCTGGAGTACAGACAAAGAACATATGAATACACTGATGTGTCATCACATTAGAACCACCTGCCTATTGTTGTATAAGTCTACCTCCCGCTTCCAAAACAGCCCTGACTATTCCAGGCATGGACTCTACAAGATCTCTGAAGCTGTGGTGTCTGGTGTCAAGATGTTGGCAGCAAATCCTTTAAGTCCTGTGAGTTGCAAGGGTGGGTCTCCATGGTTAAAAACTAATTCGTCCAGCACATCCCACAAATGCTTGATCAGTTTGAGATCTGGGGATCAGGCCGAGTTATCACCTTGAACTCTTTGAGATGTTTCTCTGCCAAAACTTGAACAGCTTTATCCTGCTGAAAGAGTACCATGAACGGGTGTTTGGCTTGCAGCAATCAAAGTAACTTCCACTTAAATGCCTGGACCTAATGGAGAACATTGCCCAGAGTGTCAGGGTGACACTGCTGTTGACGGAGCAACGTAAACGCTCCTGGCCTTACACATGATGTGAGAAAAAAAAAAAGATTAATCTGACCAGTTGCTTCAGTTCTGATGCTCACATGCCCATTGTAGACCCTGATCGGTCTACAGCTATGCAGCCCCATACACAGCAAGCTGCAATGCACTGGGTTATCACACCTTTCTATCATAGTCAGTTCATGATACAGTAGTTCCACATGTGTCATTGAGCCTTACGCACCAGTGACCCTGTTACTGTTCCACTGGTAGCCCTTACATAGATCACTTTATATACTAGGAACACACCCACAAGACTGCTCTGATCTAGGCATCTCACCATCCCAATTTAGTCATTGCGAAAGTAAATCAGATTTTTATGCTTTTCTTTCAACTTGCAGCCTAACATTTCCCACCCCATGATATTTCCTCCAGTGTAACAAGATGATTAACGTTATTTACGTCACACGTGAGTGGTTTTAATGATGCGACTGGTCTGTGTATGTGCTGAAATAAAGGACATATTTGTATTCCCTAAAGAGCCATGTTTGCCAAATGAGTGCATGTGTGCGTGTGTTTAGGCATATTTTAAGTGTTTTTTTATAGTATGATATTCCACAAATGAACTGCTTTTGGTTTTTGTCATGTTTTATTTTTATGAGTGTACAATGTGTCATAGTCCTGGTGTTGTGACTGTTGACTGGGCAGGTAACAGTATGACTGTTTGTTGTAGTTTCACTAATGGCTGCTTTGGTAAAGGGCCCATTAACTTGAGCATCCTAACTCCATGACACATGTAAACTAGCAGGCTTGTCTGACTCTAGCCATCCTCTACTCTGCTTTCAGATATTCTGGCAGAGCACAGCAGCCCTCTGCTTCAGGACCAGGAGGTCTTGCCCTTCACCAGCTATTCCAGCATGCAGTACTCCACAATGGAGTCGTCCATGTCCTCTCCATCCTACTACTCCAGCCAAAACTACTACCCGCCGTACAGCCCGGAAGAGTGGTACTCGCCGCCTGCCCTGCTGGAGCTGAGAAAAGGCTCGCTGGAGGGGAGGTTCGACACAGAGATGGAGGAACCATCCCCTATTGTTCCCACAGTCTATAAAAGACCCAGACACACTGTCCACTCTGGCAGGGTCAAAGGGGAAGAACTGTGTGTGGTGTGCGGCGACAAAGCCTCGGGCTACCACTACAACGCTCTCACATGTGAAGGATGTAAAGGTGAAGACCCCTAGATTTGCTTATGTTACAGTTATGCTGGATGAAACTTGTGAATACACGCAACCAGAAAAGTTTGGAAATAACAGAAAAAATTTTAGGTTGCAGCTAAAACAATGAAAAGATTAGAAATTCTAGTCTTATGCAGCTTTGAGGGTTTCAAATAATAACAGCATCCTTAAAGTTAAAGCTGCTAGAAAGAGCTCTTTTGGGTGATTACAAAGAAGATTGAATACAGAATCTTTCCATTAATTGTTTTGTAAATGTGAATGTAAAGAAAGGTTTAGGCCACGTGCCTTTTAGGCACATTTCTTTTTTTGAGAGTGATCTAGAATAATGAATGAGGCTGCAGATGACTCTAAAGTGGCCAAGAAAACTGTGTAGTGGCTTTATAGTAATGTCCATAAAGGTTCAGAGACATTATGAGGATCTTTAAACTTTGAAAATGATTCTTTAAAAAGCATTATTTGAAAGGTTCTTAGGAGTTATTTACCCCCAACACTTCGGTGTCTACTTTAAAAGTGTTGTTTTAATACTGATTAAAGTTATGACTATATGTAAAATAACCATATATCTATATATTTCGCTAAGATTAATAGATTAATAGATTAGCCTGGAAATCATAAGTAATTCTAAGAAACGCACCAGGAATTCAATATGTCTTTATGCAATGCTTCTGACATGGTAACCTAGTCTCTCTAATTCCAACGTAGTATATGACATATAACCCCATGGACCAATTTTAGCTCTTTGGAAAATCATTGGCTGAATGACTGCAAGTGTAATTCCACCTGAGCATGGACAATGCCCAAAGGGCAGCTACTGGACTCTGTGCTCTAAGTCTCAGAGGCCTGGCCAGGTACGACGCTCCCTCACACCCAGTCTAGGTTTGGTTCCCTCTCAGCTTTCTGCTGAATAACGATGCAGGAAACCGGAGCCTTGTGCCGCCATGCAATGTTAATGTGTGTCATTGTGTTCATCAGCTCATGCTAGAATGTGTAATTACCTGTCCCAGAAGCATCTGCGTCCAGGTGTCTGCGGGCTGGAACGGGGAAAAGAGCAGGATCTATGGTGCAGTGTCATACATAACTTGTGGCGTACCACATTAATATTCTAGGCCTACAGTGAACCTTTTTCAAGGTCTAACCAAGGCGGAGCCTATTTCTTTCTGGTGATTCTGCTTTATTTTACAATAAAAATAATAGAAACACTTTATGAACCAGTGAATTCTATCATTTCTCTTACTTACGCAATCATTTTACTTTTCTTATGACATCTGACTTTTCTTTAAACAAATGCATGAAATGCTGCTAGTTTTGCAAAGACATTTTCTCTTTTGCAGGGTTTTTCAGAAGAAGTATAACCAAGAATGCAGTGTACAAGTGTAAGAGTGGAGGGAACTGTGAGATGGACATGTACATGCGAAGAAAGTGCCAAGAGTGCCGACTTCGGAAGTGCAAAGAGATGGGCATGCTCGCAGAGTGTGAGTCACCAGCCGTCCCCACCATCACACATCCACAGTTATCCCACAGTCACAGCTTAACCATGCACGATGCACATCTTCTTAATGTGTGCAGTGTTTGATATGGTTGTAAACTTGATTGGCTTAAAGTTCAGTTCAGAATCTTAAAGGGGCCTTATCATGAAAAAACACACCAAACCATGTTTATAAAGGAGTCTGATGTGCTAAGAAAAATCCTCAGAAAATACAGTCGATATATAGAAACTAAGCTAAAAATGTTTTAAATTCAGCATGGTTGTGAGGAGTACATTTACATATGACCATCCGGTATAACTTTTCCAAGAGTTCAACAAATCAGAAAAAAGTCATTATTAAAGAGAGAGTAAGGAAGCCTGTTTGTCTTTATTTAATTGGCTGTAGTTATAAAGAATAATGTATGTGGTTAGACTTCATGGAAAAAAGTAGAAAATTGCTTCTTTAAGACGCATTATTCCACAATTCCACCTCATAACACTGACCAGGGATAACATAGAATAACACACTATATCACTCACCAGCAGTCAGACTGTGGACACGGTCTAAGATCAAACTGATTGAGTTTATTGTAGATTCAGGAGCTAATGTTTCGGACGCGACTGAGACACAGTGTGTCAAGCTGTGTGTGGGCGGTGGTGAGGATTTGTTTGAGGAGTGCATTCTTCTGGACTTCTCAGCAATGAAATGCAATCATCCATGCTGCCGTGCATGGAGCTGTCGGGCCGTGCTCAGCTCCTGTTGCTCATGAATAGTGCATTAACATTTATATAAATATTGCAAGCAGCAGGCATTCAGTCTTTAGCCTGTTCACACTGCACTTCCACTCACATGTTCCCTCAGCTGGCCTGGAAGTGCTCCAAGGTCTGCCCTTGAATCTTTTCCTTTTCAGCCAGGGGGCATTTCCCTGAAGTTCACTCATACAGTACATCAGTGAAACCGAAACCTTGCATGCACTGTGTACAAGTTGTACAAGTTCATTCTGATGGGCTGAAAAGCTACCTGTCAGTGTTGTTATATCTGATAACAGCTCAATTTTGCCCAATGCAGGCATGACTCCACTGACCCCTGGTTACAAAGTAAAAATAATAGTGACAACATTACAGGTTGCGGAATTATGTTTAAGAAATTGCAAATGTTAAAACCATGACTACACCTTGAACAAAATAATGGCTGAATTGACATAGATCTATGATATATCAGTCCATAATGTAGGTTTGGTTGCGTAATCCATCCCAGGCCATCATTCTACTGCAATTGCAGCAGGAATTGCAGCAGAACTGTGTGGAAGCATTTCTCCACTGTGCATAATCTCCGGATTGCTTTGACTGTGTCTGCACAGGTTTGCTGACAGAGATCCAGTGCAAATCCAAACGGCTGAGAAAAAACACCAAGACCTCCATGGAAGATGGCACAGGAGAAGATACAGAGGTGGGAGACAGTGGAGATGCTAAACAGGTCACATCAACAACCAAAACATTTAAAGTGAGTGCCAAGTTTGTGCATTTATTATGCAATATTTTATAGGGCCGGTATGGCAAAAAGACAGTTTCTTATTCATTTAATGTGAAATACAGAACTCCAGGAAACAAAAATAGCTCTATCACAGGCCTAATAACAGTCAGGCCAGGCCAACAAACATATGATTATTTTTGAATAATCAGTTTACTTAATTACACACAAACTACACTAACAATGATGCATAATGTCAGACTGGACCCGAAGTTAAGTCTGCTTAACCAGCTGGACTGGGCTTTGAGTGCAGCAGTGATCTTCAACCCACTAAAACTTTAGCAAATAGATTTTAACAAATAGGGAAAACCCATAAAAGTGTGCTATAAAACATTTATAACAATAGCAGCACGTTAGAACGTGCCAGAGTTGGATCCCCAGGATGCGACTGTTTAAAAATTCAAAAATGCAGTTTACTATGTGCACACTTGTAACACTGCCCTTGTGGCTGGGATTGTAACAGTGCACCTTCAACGGACTAAGCAGTACATGCAGTTAGTGATAAAGTTAGTGAGTAATGACCTTTACTGAAGCGTCACCAGAGACTCAAGAGGTTCAAGGACAACTTCAGTGACTTCCCTGTAGCAATGAGTTCTACCCATGCTTATGTTTTATAGGGTAAATGATGTTATAGAATGGTTATAAAGTGGTTGTATTGGATCTTTGCTGGGTCAAAAGGTGTCCTAGTTACACAGTAATGAGCACCACAGACTTTTGATTGTATGGCTTGAGGGATCACTGTATGTGCCACAATGTGTCTGTCACTGCAGCGATAAGGAAACTCTGCTAAATTAAACCTTTCACATGTATTTTTTTTTCCTAGGAAAAGGTGGAACTGAGTCAGGATCAGCAGGCATTACTAAATTATGTTGTTCATGCATACAATAAACATCGAGTCCCTCAAGACATGGCCAAGAAACTGGTACGTCTTTCCTTGAAGATACTGTAATAGATGTTTTATGGATACATACTGAGAACTGATAGCAAGCAAATCTGCTCACTGAATCCTTTGAACAGTCATATATTTTAACCTCTGCTACTGCTATTCTCAGTAAATAACTAAACATTGTTAAAGTTATAGTCAGTAACTTCTGCTTTTAGGCTTTGACTTCACAAAACATCCACCCTAGTGTTTCTTTTGCTCCTTCGTGCCTCCACAGCTGCAGGAGCACTTCAGTGCAGAGGAGAATTTCCTGCTGTTGACGGAAATGGCGACCAGCCAAGTCCAGGTTCTGGTAGAGTTCACCAAAAACATCCCAGGTAAATAGAACTATGGACATGTATTTAAATTTTAATAACAAGTTCTGTTTTGAAAAACAATCATCTAATGGGTAATAAAAGATGGATTTTTAATTTAAATAACTGTGTTTAACTATTACTTAATTTATTATATATTTAAAATATACAAAAAAACTTCAGTGACTGTAGTACTTATCTTATTTTTGTTAGCATTTTGATGTTATATACTTTAAAGTTGTGTGCGAAAGATTAGTCACTCCTAGTGGAATTCCATACATTCCATGTTTAATCACTTTATTTAAGTAAAAAAAAACACACCACCCTCAAGTGATGTTATTTTCTTTTCACTAACACGCTCACTTTAAGGTGGACAAATTTCAGTGCCGAAATGATGTACACAATTAAATTAATTTCAACATATTAGACTTTTCAGTACATTCAGTGAACAGTGGTTGAAGATATAATGCAGCAATGGCAGTACAGTATTGCTGATCTGTGAACAGGTTTCCAGTCTTTGGATAATGAGGATCAGATTGCTCTACTGAAGGGTTCAGCGGTGGAGGCCATGTTCCTACGTTCTGCCCAAGTCTTCTCCCAAAAACAGCCTCAGGGACACACAGAGGTGCTGGAGGAGCGCATAAGAAAGAGTGGTAAGCTAAAACTGTACAAACCACTATGATTATCAGGATTTTGACAAAAAGTTCAACCAGCCCTTAATTGTAAGAACTGGTTAGTGGGTTCAGATTTCTATTTCTGACCCTTGCATCTGTATAACTTATCTAGTAGTCTGAATTATTAATATTCTTACAGTAGTTAAAAAGCTTTAAGAGTAAAAGCAGGCCACATAATAAATCTGCTTATGTGGCCTGTTTTTTTACAGTGTTGCAAAAAATCAGAAGACATTTTAGTGTCATAGAGAAGTCATTACAGTTTGTTAGAGGATTGTAGGAAAACTAGAATCATGTGATTAAAATGTTATAGCATGATGAAATATATTTTATCTTCCCAGAAAAATGGTTTTGATTTCAAGATCATTTTTAAATAAACATAAACATTTGGGAAGAAATGTGTAGTAAGATATACAGTAATCCCCCGCTATGTGTGGGAGTTACGTTCCAAGAGCACCCGTGTATCGTGTAAAACCGCGTTTTTGTGTTTTGGTAAAGAAAAAAAGTCTATTTTTATAGTGTAAACCCTAAATATGCCCCCAAATATGCTCACAGAACACCTTAATTTCATTTTTAATTCATTTTAAAGAGAATGTAAAAGTAAATAAATAATCCAATGGTAGCGGTTAGCATTAGCAATGTGTGGTGAGCCAAAACAACGAGAGATATGTTAAAATAACTCTCTTTATCCACATATTTAGACAGGGCACAGCATACTAATGTGAAATAAAATGATATAACTGTTGAAAATTGGGGGGGGGGGGTTAAAACACTAAAATACGAGGACAAGACATGGAGCAGTCATGCTACATGCTGCAGCAGTCTTCTTCTTCTTCTTCTTCTTTTTATGGTGGTTGACAACTTTTCAGTATATTACTGCCAACGCTGGACTGGTGGCAGTAATACAGTTGGGTTCTCAGGAAAAAATCTGCATTAGACTGAATCTGTTTAAAACTGAGGGGTTACTGTACATGATTAAAGAGCAGGTACGACATCGCCCACTCTCCAGCCAAAAGAATACCCCTTGACCTTGACGGGGCTCTTCTCTGGAAAAGTGAAATAAATAATGCATCCGTCTGGCCTGAATGAGGTCCTAAGGAAATTTGCTTTGACTTGATTATTCAGTGGGGTAGATTACGTGTGTAAAGAGACACTACCGTGTACCAGTTCAGTTTCACAGGACTCCACTCTCTCGCAGGCAAATCTCAAAACAGGATCCTCGTTCAGCAATATTATGTAACAGTCCAACTAGCATAATGATAGAGTATTTAAAGAACTTAGCATCCACTGACCAAGCAGATTCATTTATGAGGTGGACTGATTTGTGACTCAGGAAATGTGATTCTTTCTTATTCACTGTGAACCATAAAACTAACATGTAGTTTTTTAGTTCTGAAAGAGAAGAATCAACATGATACACTTGCACACCAGCCAACAGTCCCATTGGCACTATATGAGCAAAGGTATTGGGACACACCAGTTTTTCAGGGTCTGGGCTAGGCCCCTTACTTTCAGTGAAGGGCAATTAATGCTCCAACATACCAAGACATTTTAGACTTCCAACTTTGTGGACAGTTTTTGGGGAAGACCCAAAAACTTTTAATTCCAGCATGACTGTATCCCAGTGCACAAATCAAGATCCCTAAAGATCTTGTTGGATGAGTTCCGTGTGGAAGAACTTGACTGGCCCACAGACAGCCCTCCACCAACACATTTAGGATAAATTGGAATAGAGACTATGAGCCAGACCTTCTCATCCAACATCAGTGCCTGACCTCATAAATGCTCTACAGAATGAATGGGCACATTTCCCACAGAAACACTAAAAAATAATGTGAAAAGCCTTCCAAGAAGGCTGGATGCTGTTATAGCTGCTATGGGGGACCAACCATATTAAAGTCTATGTATTTGAATGCAATATCATTAAGGTCTCCTTTGGTGTAATTGTCCCTATACTTTTGTCCATATAGTGTTTAAACCATGGCTTGTTTTTAAGTTCACCTGAGTGCCATTCTGTATGCCAGAGTACCATTCCAAAGCCTGATGTGTGTGACCTGTATTCAAAATCACTGTGGCTTTCTCCACCCTCTGACGTTTGATGGAGTGCTGTCAGCTCGGTCCAGTTTCATTCATATTCCTACGCAGGGCTGTGAAAGCTCCACGCCAGAGACTGTCTGAGCGCGTCACTCTCTTTCCCCCTGCGTGTGCTGCCCAAAATATTCACGCCAAAAGGCCAGCTGCAGAATGAAGAAGAGCCACTGTCTGAAGAGGCCATTGTCCTCTATCTAAACATCGAGAGGCCTATTGTCCTTCGTGCTCGGCCTCTCCACGCTCTTGACATTTCTCTGGTTTTTTGAAGGCCCTGTGATGCGCTTGTGCGTGTAGGTGTTTTTCTTCCTCTTCTTCTTTTTTGAGGAAAGCAGGGACAAAGGTTATCCCTCCATCTGAAGGGATTTAAATGAATATCTGAAAGGCGTCTGCCTTCACTCCTGATGGCATCTCCCTGAGGTAAAACCATCGGGCCTCACGTGCACATGCTAGACTCCAGCATCACAGGCTGCCAGTATTGATTTTCACAAAGGGCTACCCCTTCTCACATGATGGATGTTTTTATTTACCTGTCTGTAAACATTTCACGGCAGACATTTCATATCACAGTTCTGACAAGGTGCAAATTAATTAAATTTAATTAAATTTCAGTCTCATGGAAAAAAATTGTTGACCCCTTATGCAAATCAGATCTGAACATTAAGCTGCAAAAACACATTCAGTACTCACAGGAGCTGAGACCACATAGTTCCTTGAATGAGCCATAATACAGCACACCTAATTAGAACATATATAATTTACTTATATCCGACTTAAAGGCACAGAAAAGTCAGGGAACAAAAACAATATAGGTTCTTTAACAAACTGGTCTTCAGAGCACCCAAAAGCAGTTTTTGTCCACGGACAGTAAAGTTGTCTGAATGTGATTCTGACATGTGTTGGGCCCAGGCACCATGTGGGCCAGTTTGAGAGGCACTGCTTTAAAGAGTCCTGCTGAATGTAATTGCACTGAATTGGCTTTCACTGGGTTGTGTCCAGTGAACTTTCATAGACAGTGTTCCCTGATTGGTTGATTTGAACGAGCGAGATCACCTCGTGGCCCTTCACACTGAATGCTTTACATCACCATCAGAAAAGAGCCCCCATGTCCGACAAAGAATAATTGTATCAATAATAATGATAAAGACAAAGCGCTCTCACAAAGCGGACGAGCCCTTCAAAGACATGGTCCGAGCAGATGGGTGTTTCTCAGAATCCCTCCGAATGTGAAGCGGTGAGATTCTCGTTATGTCTGGCCCAGTGATAGTGGTCAATCTGTAGCACATCTTTTCTTACACTGTAATAAAAAAATATGCCAAAACCCAATTCATATACACTTGGCACAACTTATGTGGTCTCTCTGAAAAACTTGTATATTAAATATAATATCCTTGTATTAATAATGTTCACATACATGGTGCCTGATATATGAGATCTGATGGTGTAATGCAACTCTGAGGACTGCCTTAAAATAGTTTTTCTCAAAACCAGCTTCTCTGTATGTTCAGAACCAAAAGTGTCAGCTTCTAGTATACCTGCATTCATCACATTTTATGTTTATTCCAAACATACACTGTGGTTTATTATAATAGAATTTTAGAATGTATTGCTCACAGCCTGGTTTCTTGGTTTCTGCTTACTGAATTTGTAATGAGCTGGAAAGTTATGTGTAATAACAGTGTCTGAAGTTTGTTTTGATTAAGCAATAAAACAATTTCAATATGATTTCAGTCATCTATTCTATAAATTTATTTCATTCAAACATCATTCCAAGACCAGGTTTATAAATGTTAATATATGCAAAATGTTATATATATTATATATATATATAACACATATTATATTATATATGTGTATATATTTGAAAGTAGACACCCAAAAATCTTCTGGAATTTATGATGCTTTGATAATTTAGCTAAAGGCGAGTTAGGATGGAATCTACTTATACATCCACAAATTTGCAGATTATTATGAGTAAAAAATCTGGAATGATGCATTAATTTAATTCATAGAACATTCATTAATTTATTTATTCATTGCTCGATTATGTGAGCCTCTTGTTCTTGCCAGGGAGGCGGGGGCAGCTGGAGCCCATCCTGGCACTCATAGGGTGAAAGGCAGAGAAATACCATCTTGTCAATCCATCACAGGGCAGACAAACTCACACACTCGCACCTAGAACAAATTAGGATCTCCACTTCACCTGATGTACGTGTCTTTAGCCTATGATAATTAGTGAAATCGATACAAAACACTAAATGCTGTACGCTATAAAATCAAATATATCCAAAAATAAAAATATATCCAAAAGATTCACCGATATCTACCTGTAGTGTCTCACCTTAAATGTGGTGGCGCACACTGCCTCCCAGTGGTGGTCTTCTTCAGGACTCCTCACATTGAGGGCTGATCTACACACCTGCTCTGTCTGTCCACAACTTAAGGAAAACTTTTTTTTTCATGAGATAATATAATGAACATAATCATTTAACATAATTAATAATGACCAATAATCTTGTGTTTTCCACATCACAGAAAAGCTAGAAAACTAGCTTCAGGGGGTTTTCCCAATACAGCCTGCTTTGCTGATTAGAATCATTTCATGACTTCCAACAAAGTGTGGTTTTCTTTGTGTGCATGGGGATGGTGATACATCCTCACCTGCACTCCTACATCAAAGCCATTTACTGATGTGAAAAAAACAGGGGGCAAGCTATTTTAAAAGCGAACACATTAAAAATCTGACATCAGCAACTGCTTTTGAGGTTCCCATTTGCTACACTATAAAAAACACCAAGCAGACATAATTGAGCAAATATTTGAGGTTTCAAATAAAGACATTTCTTTAAGCCGGTGTACACACTAGGTGTTTGAAAAAAAAGTGGAGATTTTAGTGAATTCAGCTACAATAGGTTAGTGACGTAGGGGTCGTTGAATGACCATTCACGGTTCAAGGTTACTTTATTGTCATCGGCAGCTGTGCACACATAAACAGTGTGACAATATTTCTACATGGATCACGGTGCAACATATAGCAACATACAACATTCAACAGAGTGCAAGTTATGAAAGAGACAATAGACAACAGGCGACACAACAAAACAGACAATTGTAACGGTAGTGTATGTGAGACAGTATAGTGTGGTCTGACTAAAATGATGAGTACTGCACCATGTGTATGATTATTGCACAAGGAATGACGGAAACAATACATGGGGTCTTCGGGTTAAAACAGTCTCAACATACGACGTTTGTTCACAACGCTCAGTCACTCTCACTCCCACTCGGCTCACACCATTAGCCTCATACTTACAGACTACCTGGTTAAACTGTTTGGTTGCACGTGGCAGAAGAATACGCAGTAACGCGAGTGAGTGAGAGATCTTTCCTTTTCCTTTTTCGTGTTTCGTGTTTTTATGAATTTACAACTGTGTTCAGATCACATCACTGTCAAAGGAACAGATCTGTCGTAACTCGAGGACACCCCCCCCCCTCAATGAATTGACAATATTGCAATATGACAGCAGTGTGAATGGGATGTGAATCTGAGACAGTACATACTGAGACAGTAAGTAGACCTTATAGAAGCGTAACATGAATGTGGGAAGTGTATGTAAACCAGGATGGATGATATTGCACCATAAGTATGTTTCCTATTGCATAGGAGCACATGTTGCGCTGGAAACATATTTCACAGAAGAATATGAACTTAAGTTCTTTCCAAAGAAATTGGAACGATGGCCCATTGCTCCACAGTCCTGTGCTGCAGGTTTATACACCTCTACTTTTGGCATTGGGTTGATACCTTAGGCTCCTGTGCTGCTTCTCCAGAGCATCCAATTCTGTTGGCAATGCTTTTCTATAGGGATCACACATGTTGCGTATGTGTAGTCGATCACTTGAAAAGCGCTTAAGTGATATATTGTCACTCCCTAAATGACTATACAGGAGCGAGCAAACATGTTATATACTTCTAATTTATTTTCTTAGTACGAGTTTTATTTTTGGACACTGACATTGTTTAAAATAAATAGAACCATATTGGTCAAAGGTAGATTTATGTGTTCATATCAGTAGCGAAACAACATAAACAGCCAGTTTACAGTGAAAAAGGAGAACCTGACTAGCTTTTCTCTTTCCACCACAGGCATACCAGAAGAGTTCATCACCCCTATGTTCATCTTCTATAAGAGTATTGGTGAACTGCAGATGATGCAAGAGGAACATGCTCTCCTCACAGCCATCACCATCCTTTCCCCAGGTAAGCATTCAATGGCACTGATTTATAACAGTTAAATATTATCGGTACCCTGTATTAGTTAATGATAAAGAGGTTATACATAACAGAACACAATTTCCTTTTCCTTATGACCCACTGTTTAACCTCAGGTAGGCTTAGGTAATGTAGCCTTATATGCTTTCGATTTAATTTAACTGATCTCCGTGTGATGACATTTCCAGCCAAATATCTTGATGATAGTGTTTGACGCGTTTCCCTCCCTAATGGCACAATGTGTGTACAGCTGGCTTCCCTGATTTCCCCACGACCAACTGATAAGAATTTTAGAATTTTTTTTTGGTTGTGCGAGAGAGAGAGATACAGACAGACAGAGTGAGGAAGAGAAAGACAGACAGAAATTATGTGAAATTTCCAAAATGATGATTTTGTATCTCATTCTAAATTGATGGATAATTAAAATCAAGGGTAGCTTGGACCACTTGTAGCCCCTCACACTGTTCTGATGCAGTGGTGGTTTTGTCTGGTAGACAGGCCATATGTGAAGGACCAGCAGGCAGTGGAGCGACTGCAGGAGCCCATGCTGGAGGTGTTGAGAAAGTTCTGCAAGATCCAGCACCCTCAGGAACCCCAGCACTTCGCCCGGCTGCTGGGCCGCCTGACTGAGCTGCGCACTCTAAACCATCACCACGCCGAGATGCTGGAGTCGTGGCGCACAAGCGACCAAAAGTTCAACCCCCTACTCTGTGAAATCTGGGATGTACAGTGACATTACAGGGAGAAATCCCAAAGACTTTTCCAGTGCTGCCAAAAGAGGCTTTTGTTTTTTTTAAAGAAATAACTCAGCTCTGATACTGAGTGTGAGCATGATGTTCTGCCTCTACAATAAAAATATATTGACTGTAATAAAGATTGAATGGCCCTGGATGTTACTCAAAGCATAGACTAATGCGATTTATTGGTGATCATTGTAAATTAAATGCATTTATTATTGTTTGTGCGAACTTTTATCAAGATACGTTATATGAAGAAATTTTATTCAGCATTTCTAATGGTCCACCCATTATAAAACACTCCCACAATGATCTGCTGAAAATCTCTGGCTGACCCCAAAACTGGAATTAAGAACCCGCTGGGCTGAAAACCAAAAAAGAGGTGCCAATACATACATTTATATAAACAAATATTATTACATTATATAGGCTACAGTGTGTGCCATGAAATTAAACATTCTGTAGTGGGAGTCATTGGGCTTTGTATACCCTTTCCTTTAAAGAACAGTTAGTACAAATTACATGGCTGATCTAATGTCCTTCAGAAAAAAAGAAGAAAAAGCTCCAGCTGCCTGACATTTTTCCAGTTTAGTTAAACAGTTTGGGTCTACGTAGGACAGTAAAGATAACGATAAACATTTTAATCACTATTTTTCAAATAAACCTTTCTTAAACTAAACATACCTTTAACATTTGTTGATAAAGGCCGCTTTGGTTCCCACGCACAATGCTAACATGTGTTTGCAAGTGGTGTAACCCCCTCTACACAAAATACTCACACACACACACACACACACACACACACAAGACACCTAAAATAGACTTACAAGTTATGGATATAACCGTGATCCATTAGGTGATGTGTCTAGTTCTATGAAAACCATATGCCACCATAACCCTTCCTTCCAAAGCTACTGAATGCCTAATTGACATCTGCAACACCTTCTTTACTTTTTTACAGATAAATTACCTAGAATTTGCTCGGGATAATGAAAACAACTTAAAGGTCCCGATTCTCTTATTTCAGAAATATAATATCTGCAGTTACTTAGAACATAATTATTTAAATGGCGGTTCTTAAATTGCAAAAAAAAAAAAAAGCTCCAGCAGGAAACAAGGTTATTAGGAAAACTCTACATAAAGACCATGACTGGTCTTAAAAGAGGCCCTTCCCTTTTGAATGAAAAAAGAGGTTCATTTTGAATGAAAAAAGAAGACATGACTCAAGAATGTTTTGACAAAGTAGTACAGCTAAATTGAAAAATTCACATAACAGGCTTGAATTTCCTTTAAATACTTATGAAGAGATCTCAGGCAAAATAGAAGAAGAGCAGTGAATTATAATTTCAGAACTGCTTGATTTAAAACAGACTATATTTTTTGGAAGCTTTATTTTCGTTGTATTAAAACTGAAAATAATCGTACGTTAGGTTTAGGTTTAATCATTTGGTTTAATCATTAAAATCTGTCAAATGTTGTAATTTTAAAAAGTACATTTTACACCAACACTATTAATGTTAAAAACATGTTTTTGTTCCTCAATTTCACCTCGTAAATGTGAATCATGGTCGCCAGTCTGATCAACTTAGGAGGTAAATCCCCATCATTTTTCAAAACTCTACTGATATACTGGATATATTTCCTCCTGCAGATCATGGGTCTACCAGAGAAGTTTTCTTATTCTGCAGTCCTGTGTTCATAGATATCAGATATCACTTGTCTTTAGGGGGACTTGCTAATCTAATTTCTTCTTCCTTGTTCCTCATCTTTCTTTTCCACATGCTGTTAGCAGCCATAATCTAAGGGTGGAGCAGCAGTCTTAGTTACGCATTCTGAAAGGCCTTCCTCCATCCACCTATAAGGTCAGACTGCCATTGATTAGAGAATTAGTCTCAGAATCGATCAGCACCACAGAGCATCACTATGGAAGAGGAGCAAGATAAGAATGAATTCAGGTATCTGATCATTACGTTTTTCAGAGATTAGAAATGATCTATTTGTCTAATATCTCACATTATTTTAAAAAGGCAAATTATTGCATCATATTTACATTTGTCAGTTATACATAAATCTGTATTTTTATTGTAATTGTTATGAACTAAGAATACTAAACCTTGCATGCATTTCCTGATGACGTGGGATTAAAAAATAATGGAAATAATAATAATATTTAATAATATTTATTATTATTATTATTAATAATAATAATAATAATAATAATGATGTTGCATTGTGTCATTAGTATTATTTCTCACTAGTTGCTTTTACCTTAGTACATTTTTTGCTTTTTACTAGTGAGTGCTGCAAGTGTACATTTAGCAGATGAGCGATGAGAATTCTTCATTCAAATATTTTTTATAGTTTGTAAAAATTGCTGTGTTCTTTCACAATACACCTTAACCCTCGGCCAGGTTACGACATGCTTTGTATGCAGTGCAGTTGCTGTTGATGTTGCTGGTGGTGACTGTTATTATTATTACAGGCGGCCATGGGATGCTTGCCGAGAAGTCCCAGTCATTAAAGATGAGCAAAAACCCAAAAAAAGACTCCGCTTTATGAAATGGCTAACCTGTAGCATCGTGGGTGCACTTGTGTTTGTTCTGGCACTGTTCAGTAAGGTGGGCCGTGTGATTTACTGCTGAGAAATTAACTTGTGTTTAATTCTTGCTGCTGAAAATGCATGTTCACATCAATGTGTTTCTCTGTTTGTGTAGTCATCATTTCTTCTTTTGGTAACGCTTATGAGCAACTCCACTCTGAATGTCCCTGCCCAACACAAACCAAGCGTCCGGCTGAGTGTAGGTTGTGTGCTGCTTGGACCAAATGTTCTGCTTCTGCTGAAGAGTGTGTGGAAGTTCATTTTCAAAAGTGCAGTAAAACCAGCCAAGAAGACTGTTCTGTGGGTATGTGATTCTATTCGGACAAAGTAAGGAGTAGTGAGCTTTTGAAAACACTCTGTTCATGACTATTTGTAGTGTCTGAATATCTGTAGGTGAGCACACACAACTAGTCTCTCAGTTCTTCTCTCTAGACTTCTCTCAGTTCATCACTACAGAGCACACTGCATTGCTTTAAAACTAGCTTTTCATCAACTGAAACTCTTGATTAAGACCAGACCAGAGTCCTTACCCTAAACTTCATAATCTGCATACTGTGCCACTTTGTTTTTCTGACTAAAATATATTATTATTCTACTCTGACCAAGGATGAAATTGAATAGTTGGCACTTTTAACTCTCTCTTTTGAGAAATTAAAGTCTGTAAAAGTAAAAAAAAACAAAAAAACATTAAATAAAAATATTCAGTAAAATATCAAAACAGTGCATAAAAGTGTGAAACTCTGTGAGGAGAAGGGACACTCAGGTATAACCTCTTTCCCTAAGACAAGATAGAAACGTTATGAACATAGAATAGACCATTTCAATACGATATATATTGTTCTACAATGTTATCATAAAGCTGCTTCTCTGTCTTTTAGGTGCTGAGTGTTGAGTTGGTGGTGGCGCTTGGAGAGGTGGTCCTCACGGTGCTGGCCATGCCATATTTGGACATTGTTACCAACGTGATGATCTTGAACAGTGTGAGCATCCTGTCAGCGGTGTTTCAGGCAGTGGCTGGGTTCTGTGCAAAGGAGAGGAAGAGGCTCATAGTGTTACCCGTCTGCTCTATTCTCTTTATTCTTTTGGGCTACATCCTCTTTATAGTCAGCTACTTGATGACAGAGGACAGCTCCTCGCAAGTGAAGATATCTGTTGGCCTGGCCATTTTTGGAACTGTGTGTGTTTCTCTGAACTGGTTGGAGAACTACAGCACGCTCTTCAAAATCCCATTTCTGGAAGAGATCACCAAAAACATAGCAGAGACTCGCAATGTGGTCTGCATTCTGTCCTCTTTGGTGAAAGTTCTCATCACAGCAGTTGTGGTTGGACTAAGTGTCCCTCTGTCAGAGTGGCTCTCACTTAAATCTGTCCCTGCAACACTGAGCTCCACAGTCTTTGGTCTGGTGGCCATCCAGATTGTGTCCTCTGCAATGTGCCGCTGGTTCGTTGTGGTGGCTTGCAAGATGCACGCCCTTCGTCGCTGCTTTGTGATGCCTATGTATCTGGCCTCAGTGGCTGTTCTGATTGTGTTTTTGATTCCACTAGTCACTGTCCACCATACATCTAATCCAAACAGTACTTTTTGTGAGAATAGGCTCACTCAAGACCCGACCACTGGCCCGGTGTGGCTAATGTCGTTGCTGTCTGACGTCACAGGGACCCTTTGCGTTCGCCCTATTGTGTCAGAAATGCACATTCCAGGACTGGTGATTATGGGGCTATGTGCACTGAGCTGGTGGCTTGGACTTATGCTGAGCACAGTCTACATCTGGTTCCTCAAGATCCAGCGCATCGAGAGGACTCAGGACCTGTTCTCAAAGCAGATGTACGAGGGAGCATTCCTGGAACAGTCCATGCTGCTCAACACTCGATTTGAGGTCTGGAAGAGGATGGATGAGGAACGGTAAACATGACTGGCTGATCACAAAAATGCCTAAATCCATAACAAAGCATTAAAGAAAATTCAGACAATGATAGGCAACAGTATTCATACAGTGACATATATTATTGTTATTGTGGATAAATGAATACTGCAATTACCTTTTACACAAGTTTCAGAGTTACTAGTGTATATTTTGAGATTTAAATTTAGGGTCTGTTTGCATTGGGACCCTGTGCTTTATTGGCAGTTTTTAGAGATGTTTTGGTCTAATAACTCTCATTGGGCTCTCAAAGTACTTTAAGCCTGAAAATGTATTTTATAGGTGTATTTTATAGGTGTTGTAGATTAACAGTGAGAGTCCTTTTTGCCATGGTAGAGGGCTCTACATTGGCTCCGTGCATGCTTGACTTTTACACCACACTTAAAAAACAAACATGCAATAACAGCAAAGTTTCAAGAATCCATGTCATTTAAACGGGTAAAAGAGATTTTTTGGTCAAGTCTGCAAGTTAATGATGGTGAATTCTAGCATTTTTATAGCTGACATTTAAAGCCCATCATCCTCGAGAACTTGTCAACAAAAAGAAAAAGAGTCTGCTGATTCAGTCCTCAAGCAAACTTTCATGTTCACAACATGTGACATACTTTTACAGACCTGTTCTTCAGAACAGCATGTAGAATCACATGCTGTTCATGAAAGAAACCATCTAGAGAGTGTAATGAATGCTGTGCCATTCATTACATAGAAAGAACACTAAGGATGACACATGCACATGAAATCTCTTACACATTATTTTTCCCCAAAACAACACTATGAGAATATCATCAACTGTCTTAAAAATGACATAATCATCACAATACTACTGTTTTTATGAAAACATAACTAGATTCTGACTATATCCTTGCAATTTTTCCTCCTCAGCTCAGAAGAACCCGTGATAGTTTACCTATGTGCAACAATGTGGCATGAGACATATGATGAAATGATGAAAATAATAATCTCCATGCTCAGGTAACTACTATGTATGTAAGTGTGTATGACATGACCTTGTGTTGAGTAACTGAAATAATAGCAAGGTCTGTTTGTCTAGGCTCGACAAATACCGGCCGAAAGTAAACAACCGGAAAGACGTTGTCTTTGAATTCCATATTTACTTTGATGATGCCTTCAGCGACGTGCACGATGGCAGAGTGCGCCATGTAAACGAATATGCTGAGACCCTGGTGGAAGTTATCAGTGAAGTCTACATGTAAGCATTACTATATGACCTCTCAGCCTTCTCTTGGCTAGGAAAAAGAATAATCACATCATATTTCTTTGGTTTTCATTAGCATCTTTAGTGAAGACGATCCATGTATCTTCAAGAAGAAGCCTCGTCTCCCTCAACAGAAGATCATCAGCACTCCATATGGAGGCCGCCTGGAATACATGCTTCCCAAAGGCAACACGATGATGGTTCACCTCAAGGACAAACAGCTGATTCGCCACAAAAAGAGATGGTCCCAAGTAAGCGAACAAACTTTACTGTTAATCTGCCAGATGTTGACATCACATTGATGTTAGATCAAGTGTGTTCATTCTTTTCAACAGATCATGTACTTATACTACTTGCTTGGCTGGAGACTCAACGCAAAGTACTTTATGAAGTTTGAAGAGGGTGAGGATGAGAACACCCTGAGGGAGAAGCTGGAGGTGAGGGACTGGCAACAGAGAACAGCATAAAATTTTAAGTTCATCATGCACAACAGGTTATCTTGTTCATCTGAGAAAAACAACTAAGTTTTACTCTAAACCAAACAACCGTGTTAAGGTGCATGAGTATGTTCTCAATGATCTCGTGCAGAGAGAGAAAAAGAACACATATATTCTGGCGCTTGACGGAGACACAGACTTCCAGCCTTCTGCTGTGATGTTACTGATCGACAGACTGAAGCTCTATCCACAAGTGGGTGCTGCCTGTGGTAGGATTCACCCCACTGGCACAGGTAGGATTGGTGCATACATGGTGTTTCTTTTGGTATTAATATTAATCCATATTTTAATCTCTAAACTGAATGGCAGTGCCTTGTACAAACCCTGTAAACTGAATGCTTTCAAGTCTAAACAGGGGTGTGAATGTTTACAGTTGAAATCACTAACTGACTGTGCATGAGAGAGCGAAAACAATGAGTGATAAAAACAGCAGATAAACTCAACGACCTTAACTTTATTCACATAAAGGGCCCATGGTGTGGTATCAGAAGTTCGAGTATGCCGTGGGCCACTGGCTGCAGAAGACAGCTGAGCATGTTTTCGGCTGTGTGCTTTGCAGCCCTGGCTGCTTCAGTCTCTTCAGAGGTGCCGCCCTCATGGACGACAATGTTCTGAAGAGATACACCACTAAAGCCACAGAAGCGAGCCACCACATACAGTACGATCAAGGTATAACTGAGCCTTGTGTGCATTGTCACCGCACTATGCTAAAACCAGGAACTACATGGTGATTAAACGTTAACCCATGTGATGCTATAAAGAATACATTTATATCAAATCTTTAGGTTGTATGCAAATGTTTGAATATTTGAATATTTGAGTATTTATTTGAAAATGTTATGTTAAATTCAGCAAATAAATGGTTATCGTGCAATTAAAATGTGCAGAAGTGTAACAATGTGCGCTTTTTCACTAATAAAATCAGTCACAAAACTAATGTCTAAATGTTAGAGGAAAATTTGAGATGATTTTCATTGGCTATTTTATTTCAGGAGAGGATCGCTGGCTGTGCACTCTCTTACTTCAGCAGGGATGGAGGGTGGAGTATAATGCCGCCTCAGATGCCTACACTAACGCCCCACAGGACTTTAAAGAGTTCTACAACCAGCGGCGACGCTGGGGGCCGTCCACAATGGCCAACACCATCGACCTGCTTGGCTCAGGAGGCCTGACCTCTGAAAAGAACAACTCCATCTCCAAACCCTACATTCTGTACCAGGTTATAAGCCTGGGGGCCTCCATCTTGGGCCCGGCCACCATCTGCCTGATGATTGCAGGTGAAAAACGCAATTTTTTTATTTTTTCATTTTAGCTTTTCACTGAAATGAAAGTGAGCTTCACACCCACAAGAAACTCTTGTTCTATAAATAATAAATTATTATGAGAAATACAATGAGTTTCCCATTTAATGTCACAATGAAACTGTTCCATTGTAGACACGATCAATCAAACATGCCTCATGAATCTCTTCTTCAATATTTTATAGTTCAATAATAAACACACAAAGGTGCAAATTTGTGTTAATTAATGTGTTCTATTTAGTGGGAAAAAAAATAACCGTTTGAATGTGTTACAGGAAGTTTCTCATTTATTTTGAATATGGAACCAAAGATGGCTCTCGTTGTAGCCACAGTGCCTCCCACTATCTTCCTGATATTGTGCTTCAAACTGAAATCCGACACACAGATCCAGATAGCAGCAGTTATGAGCATCTTGTATGCCTTCCTCATGACTGGAACGATTCTCTCTATCATTGGTACACTTTCTTTCAAGATCCATACACTGTTCTGATATATTTTTGTGCTTTAAATTCTTTTTAGAATCATATGTGCATATTTGTTAGAAAATGACAGATGCTGTCCACAACTGAAGAACTAACATTTGTTGGACATTATATCTGATTATACCAATTCAAAATATTTTTTCCCAAAAAATCACTATTTTGTTACCTTCAAACAAGCATGCAATCACATTTTCTCGTGGAAATGCATCTAGTTATTATTATTACTATTGATGTTTTTTTGTTTCTTTGGGCAATTATTAACTGATTACATGAAGAAATATGTTTTGAAGTTGAGCAGCTGAACTGAAGTTGACCCCAACTTTCGCTTCAACATTTCTTTCCTAGGTGACATAGTGAAACAACAGACATTCATGACACCCAGTGGCCTGTTCCTCATTTCCATGACCCTGCTGTACCTGATTACAGCCGCTCTTCACCCTCAGGAGTTGTCCTTGGCCATTTATGGGTTCTTGTACTTCCTCTGCATTCCCAGTGGCTACCTCCTGCTAGCCATTTACTCCATTGTTAATATGAACAATGTCTCATGGGGGACGCGAGAGACAGGCGGCAAAGCTAAGCCTGCAGCAGTGAGCGCCATCAAGAGGAAAGTCATGGAGGCTGCATGTTGTAAGTGCCCATGCTGGAGCAGCACAGACCGTGGGGAGGAGCATTTGTTGGAATTGTCTAACGAGCAAGATCTTGATTCTGAACAGACTGCAAGGTAAACCAGCATACATTTACTATAAGGCTTGTTTCTGGACTTAAGCACCCATTTGTATTGGCAGCAATTACAGTACTTTGGGTCATTTTGCAATTAATTGCAGTAAAACATAAACTGATCTTCCACAACATTAACAGCACTGATTAAGTGAATAACATTGATTACTCCAGTGTCACCTGTCAAAGGGTGGAAAATGTTAGGCAGAACATGAACAGAAAATGAAACATTGATGAAGACCTGAGCAGCTTCTACTGCGCATCAGAGCAGAACGGCAGGTCTCGCTGATGTACATGGAGAGTGAAGGCTAGCCAAACTGGTCTGATCCCATAGAAGAGATACTGAAGCATAAATTGATGAATAAACGCAATGCTGGCGAAGACAGAAACAGAAGACACAGTGCAACCTGGTGGCGGCAGTGTGAAACTCAAGGCAATGTTCTGCCAGATGCCATGAGTGCCAAGAGGCCTTGTGGACTTTCACAATATTAAGTTCAACGGGTCCAACGGGTCCAAAATCAGAGTAAAATATGAGCACTGTTCCACAAGTATAGTTCTCAATACTATTGACCCTGATTCTAGTATCACTATTTAATGTATGATTGAATTTTTTTACATGTTTTGGATAGGGCCAGACATATAAATGACTCATTTTATCTTCTAGGTTACAAGAATGTCTCACTCCACAAAGCCCTAAAAGTGAGTGCTGAACTTAGTGCTTAGTTAGTGCTTTATATTAATATAAATGCAGTATATTTAGTGTTATAATGATTATTTGCTTGCAGTGTCTTATGGCTGATATATTGTTTCCATTTTATATTTATCTAATATCTACAGGCTGGATTGAAGATCTGCAAATAAAATCTTGTGAATTTCCACTACATAAGGCACTACTTTCAGAGGTAGAGTGAGTAGATGGGTTTCAGAGATTAAATATTACATATTTCAAGAGGTATATTTTAACTTGACTTGTTTTAGGATGAAACTCAATTTTGGAAGGAACTTCAGAGAAGGTATTTAGAACCGCTCAAAGAGAATAAAGAACAGCAGGAAAAAATCACAAAGGACCTCAAAGACCTCCGAAACAAAGTGAGTCGAAATGGAGCATGCATAACATATGTTACCTTTTAAATGTATCAAAACTGAAGTCTCACTTACTATAATTGCTAAACTGATTCTGTTATAGGTTGCGTTTGCCTTCTTCATCTGCAATGCTCTTTGGTTAGTGGCCACTTTGTTCCTCCAAACCATTGGCAGTGCTGTCAGTCTATCCATCCCAAAAATCTACCCGAATGGGACGATTGCAAAGGGAGAATCATTTTCAGTCGATCCAGTATCACTGATGTTTCTGCTGAGCTTCACATTACTGCTGTTTATGCAATTTTTTGCAATGCTTTACCACAGGTAATTAATTAGGACTGTACAATGTCCCAAAGAATATATTTAGTGGTTATGTTACATGGAATTAACATCATTTTTGTTCTTTTCTTCTGTAGAATCTACACGTTAATCCATTTTGTGGCCTATATTGATACAGAGACTAAAGCTGTCCGAAAACAGTCACAAGAAAGTGAACGAAAGGTATTCTTTCTGGTCAATAGTGTTCTAAGTCAGTAATTTCCAAAAGTAATTTGACTGATTTTTTTATATTACTTTGTCTCTATAGACTTCTGATGATTTGGACAGTAACTTCCAAAATGGGATAAAGCTTGAAACATTTTTGTGGATAAAGAATCCGTCTGCTGATGCTGCAGCTGTTGTATAAAACTGATGTAAAACTGACTTAATTGAAGCTGGTGTGACACTAAACTTTGATATTTCGTATTTTACTGAAAAACAAGTACTTAAAAACACCGGAAATATCCAAGCACTGCTGGCCACCCTCCCAAGGTGAGATCTGCCTCACGCTCGTAGACCCGGGTTAGGCTCCGGGTACCTGGGACCCTGGTAAGGATTAGCGGTTACACAAAATGAATGAATGAATGAATGAATATCCAAGCACTGTATACATTTAGCATATTATTAAAATGAAGCATATACTTAAACCACAGCATTTATTTGTATCAGATACGTACTACTATACTGATTGTATTTAGCGTTCTCCTCTTATATGCTAAAATGCACTTTTGTTTATATAAAACTAATAAAAGATTACTGAAATGTAACAAGCATGCAAAACAGCTTTTTGTACCACAAATGCTATGTCCTACAGAAAATTATACAGGAAATTTTACAATATTTACACAAGGTTTTGAATAAAATTATAACTTGGTGAATAAAAATACATCTGCATATATAACTTTGCTATTTAGAATATATAAAGATACATGACGTTAGTCTGTACTATTAAATAGATATACAATTGAAATGTGTTAGTGCTAAGGGTAGGCCTGGTTAGGCCTACAAGCAGCAGTAGGGTTCAGTGAAAAGTTCTGTGTGTGCTCATGAAGTCAAAGTCGGGATAGACAAGGAATCCGGTAAAGGTAGTGTAGCGTCCCTGGTTGCTATAGACAGCGAAGTTTTCGTCTTGCTGACTGTACAGCCAGACAACATCTCCTTTTTTCAGTGGCAGCAGCAGACTCTGGCTTTGCATCTCTCTCTTGCGTGACATGTCCTCGTCAAACACCATGGCCTTCACCTCACCCTTGCCCATCATCAGCTTCACCGACACAGCCCTCCTGGGGTGCTTCCCCACTGTGAAGGCGAAGAAGTACACCCCTGGGACGTAGCATGTGAAATGACCTGAAGACTTGTTGAAATGGCCACCAATGTTGACATATTCCACATCGAATGTTAGTGCTTCCTTCTTGTGATGCCTCCTGCTTTCTCCCAGGACAGAGAAGGTCCTAGCTACCGAAAATGCCGACCTAAGCTCCTCGGAGGCTTGTCTTCTTCTCCAGCTGTAGCTGGGGTCTGAAGGGGGGGGACAGTCGGCCCGAATTTCTGGTGGAGTCAAGTGGTTGTTGAGGTAGCCCATAGAGGATGTGGATTCTGGGTACACCAAATAGCCAGTGAAAGTAATATAGGGTCCAACGTTACTATAAAGGGCATAATCTGGGCTTTCCTGCACCAGCAGCCACACCGTGTCCAAGGGATTCAAGCTAAGCATGGCACTCTGGCTCTGCACCTTTCGACCTTGTTTCTTGAACTCATTGTAAGCCATGGCCTGAACCTCCTGCCCGTTTTTCACTAGCATGACCGACAGCAGCTTCTTGGGGTACTTGCCCACTGTGAAAGTGAAGTAGTACGCTCCTGGGACCCGGCAGCGGAAGCGGCCCGTGTCTGGATTGAAATCATTGCCCATATTGACGAGGAGGCGGTCAAAGGTCACTGCTCGCTCAGAGCTGCCCAGCACGCTGCTGCTGCGTGTGGCAGAGAAGGCCGAACTCAGGTCTGCCATTACTGGAGCGAAATGGAAAGGGCAGGTGCTGCCCAAGCAGGCGAGCAGAACTGTGAGACAGAATACACTTCTGGATGAGCTCCAGAAGGCCACACCTAAGGATGGGGATATAAGTAGCCTGTAACATTAACCACAGCCTTCAGAGTGTTTTCACAAATTTTAAAGTCTGCTACTAAAATCTTTGTAACTAAAAAATTAAAGCATCAACTGTGGAGGAACCCAACCATTCTGTCTATATAAGAGGGTTTCATACTATTAATAGTTTTCACAAAACATTATTAAAAGGTCATGTCATGGAAAATTGATTTTTCTTCTCACAGCCCACCCAACCTCATGGGAAAAGTAACAAAATACAACATAATTACAGGATTGGCTCCCCTCATTGGCACAGTTCTGAACTATAGCCTTTCACAAAACGTTGTCTCAAGGCCCTTAACATCTGTCCTCTGGAAAGGCATGATGAACTGAGTGAAATTCCATATGAACGTGTTAGGAAGTCTGGTTTAGCCTTGTCACAATGCATTCTGCCTTACATATCAAGTGCCCATTGGAAGCAGTAACCCCTCTAATTCAGCTGGTATTGTCTGTTCTCTCTGTGCACTGGGAGGAGGCAATAGATTAGGCCCTGGTTCATCTGCTCCTGTGTCCTGGAACAATGGCATATTTGGAGCGGATGAGGTGGGGCATGAAAGAAATGTGACCAGGGAGTAATTTTTGGGTGTTAAGCAAAGACCCTGAAGCCAATACATGAAGGGTAAAAGTAAAGATGTACTAATAGTCAATTAAAGGAAAATGTAATTGTATAAACTGTATATAAGCTGAAGGTAAGAAAGGAATGCTCTAAAACTTCCACATGAATAATGAATATAGTCATAATTAGGGCTCTCTCCATATCACACTTGCTAATATCTGCCTCACTTTTTCTTTTCTTTTTTTGTGAGGCAGAAAGAATTGCAGGTACATTAGAGCTCAAGAGATTTGTCTTAATTTTTTTAGTATTAGATGATTAACTGCAAGACAATTATACAGAGCAGTGCATGGAAATTATTTTACATTCTCTTCACTATTAAATATTTCCCAGCACAGTCAAGTTTTGATCACAGCAAATGATGCTCATACCAATAAACCAAAAGCCTCATTTAAATTAACCAAAGCAAAAAAGGTTTGGCAGCACACTGGAATTTGCCCTTAACAAAAATCTGTTAATCACTGCATGGACACTTTTATATTGCAACATTTTAGCTGATATTCAAAATAAAATTAAACACTATCTTAGAATTTGAATCAAATGTTAATATATTCATAAGCGGCAGACGTTCTATTGATGTTCTACATACCTGTCCTGAGCTGTTGCAAAGAGTTCATGTCTCTCCTGAGCTGTTCTCTTCCCGCAAGCCTCTCAGACACTCCGCCGCTGGATTGTCGAACAACTATCCAAATACTCCTGTCCACAGTCTGCTCACCCAAGATCCCCTGCCCACACCCTCCAAAACATCTCGCTTTCATTCACTCACAGCCCCTTACACATGCACACATACATGAACGAGTAACTTAAATGACCATTTCCTCATGTTTTGTCTAAAACAAAGTATTTAATAAAATAAATATAAACATGAGGGGTGTCACACAATTAAAAATTTCTGATTTATTAAGCTAAAGTAATTGAACACATTTTTGTGCAACACAAATCTTTTAAAATTTAAATGAATTGTTTCATATAAGTGAAAGAATAATCAACATCACAGACTTTCAACAGCTCTTTTGTTTCTGCACTGTTCATGTGCAGTAATGGTCACAGCAATCAAAAATGCAACCTAATATGCTCCATATTTAAGGTGCAGTTTAAGACAAGCATAGGTGCTCTGACAAATTGTCGAAAAATGCAGTTGTTTATAGACAGCTGTTTATAGACAGTTTAGCACTAATAATGATGGGAAATAGGCAAATTATGTGCATAAGCCAAAGAAAAATATATTTTATTTAAAGGAGAACAGCCTAAATAGATGGATGGATCTTTAGAGATGCATAGAGCCAGTTTATACAGTCAGGTTTTAACACTGAGAAATGCTACCGTGAAGCAGGGTGTTCTGACGATTCATGCTACCCTTGCTCCCTTGAAGTGTACCATTGCCAGAGTCCCACAGGTTTATGGGCATGGCACTAAATACAGTACCAAGACTGTGGAACTGCACATGTGCAGAAGGTGGGTAGCATGTTTTAAAAGAACACCAGGCCGGGTTAAGGTCATTCCCTGCTGAAAAGAAACAAATACCATTAAAACACTCTCATGGTGTTTTGTCAGTGATGTCTAATGGCATAGTAACAGTGGCTTGTGAGTGAATGTGAAAAAAGTAAAAGATCCCAATGGTATAACTGGTGACCTAATTCTGCAGCAATCGAGTGGTCTCTAATGGTAGCCATTAGAAAGCGAAACCAACAGGTTTTATTCCAGTGATGGGTGGATGATACTTAAATATTAATACTTATGATCCTCACATAAAAACTCCAATACTAAGTGTTTTCTTTAAGCAAATGCTAGTTATTCATCCTTGTATTAACATGTGAGTTTCTTTGATGCTGAAAAGGTTGTTGTAACAGATACATGTGTAGGACTGGAACTACTTTCCCCTCCATCATTTACCTCTGCTGGAGGGGAAAAGAGGTGGAGTGAAAGCTCTGTAATGGCACTTGAGTTCTGTAATGGACTTTCTCTGGATTCCAGTGAGGAGAGCGTTGCAATAGTCAACACTGCAGGAAATAAAGGCGATTTCTTAGTCTTAAGTCACAAATCTCTAATTTTAGCTACGTTTTAAGGAGTCAAAAATTCTGATTTTGCTATAGCTGTAATGTAGTGACTTAAATCAATTGTTTAGCTGTGCTTACCTTTGTACTGTCCTTTTTAAGCAATTTCCTTCGGGATC
>JBBPDB010000019.1:12513609-12528407 GCA_037974465.1 Brachypetersius altus
GAGAGACACCATCTGCCGGAATCAAATTCCTTGTATGTGTTCGCTCACATACTTGGCCAATAAACGCGATTCTGATTAGCAATATGCCTGCCTTTACTGTTGTGAAAATACAGCTGGCTGCTACTTTTCTCCTTGTCATCTACACTCATCCCCTCTCCTTCCCCCACCCCCCTCTCCCCGCTTCTCCCTCACATAATACATTTTACAGATAAGTGGTCCCCAGCCTTGCAGATCCGCACAGTCCTGCTATCAATCCAGGCATTACTAAGTGCTCCCAACCCCGATGATCCTCTAGCAAATGATGTTGCAGAGCAGTGGAAGACCAACGAAGCTCAAGCCATAGAAACCGGTGGGTGATTAACCATAGGAACATTATTCTAAGAAATAGTTTCTGACAATGGATAGTAATGACATGAGCAATCTCTTACTGAAAAATGGAAAATGTCATTAACCCACGTGTCTTTTTGATATATGAGCAGTAGATTTGTAGTAGATTTCTGGTAATATGACACATTTTTTCCTCTTTGTTTAAAAGTACACTTCTGTTGTGTAGGACTGTCACTATCAAATATTTCAGTAATCAAATGAGTTACAGATGTTTTTTTTGTCTACCTTGAATACTGGATTTTTACATTTAGTAAAACTCAGACTTGACTTTCTTTGTGTAAATTTGACATCATATGCATGTAATTTGTAAATGGAGACTTTCAAACAGGTGACAAATTAAAGAAATTTATGAATAAATGGTTGAAGTCTAATGAGTGTAGCTGTACTGCATTTAAGTAATTGAGTTTCTCTGTGGCATGGGGTCAAGCCTAGTTGACATTTAATTTTGAATAAAGATTGCCAGATGAAAAGACAGCAGCTTTGAAAGAATGTTTTTTGGTCCTCAGATATCAGAAGCTTCAGTTCCAAAAATGACCAAACTAGATAGTGTTTTAGTAGGAACACCATTGTCAAACTGACATCTATGTTTAGATCTATGGGAATGAAATGGTGGTCAAAGGCGCCCTTTCAGTGACTGTGAGGATATGTCAGGGATAAACAGGAGAACCTACTCCTGAGGACTTTTTCCTGCCACTGTAGGACTTTTGGCAAAATGGTCCATTATCAGCTCCAAAGGAATATTATATCAGGCCTGCAGGACATACACTCTAGTATTATTGGTCTACAGAAAAGGGATGTCAGATAGTTCATATACTTCATCATATTCACCACAAGTGGGCGAGTGCATGTGTTTTGTTTTTTTTTGTACCAAAAGAACAGAACAGGTCTAAAAGCTTGACACCTAAAGTGATTGTGTAAATGGCTTTGTCATGCTTTTGGGGCATTTTGCTGGCATGGTTTGGGTCCACATGTGCCTTTATTTGAAAGGGTCACATCACCTGGGACTGACATATGAGACAGCGTTGTCCACCACAGCAATTAAAACACCAAGTGAGGGACTATCTTTTGGAAGAATGTTGTTCTATTGTCTCTCTCATGTTTCCAGAGATATATGGCTTAGCACAGTGAAGCTATTCTGGCAGCCTGTGGCTGCCCAGCACCGTACTAAGACGGTTTTTCCTTTAATTTGTCACTTGTCTGATTGTGCATTCATGATGTCTTGCCATTTTGTGTTTGCTTTCTTTCAGTGATGTAAACAAAAGCACTAATCTTCAGTTTAGTTTGTTTGTCATTGCTGTCTATTCATGGGCGATATTTGTTTTTCCCCTTTTGAGTAAGAGGGACTGCTTCAATATAGTGTCATCAAATCCATTGGAGCAACCTTGTGTATCATAGGGAGTTTAAAGAGTGTGTTGCAGAATTCTTGTTTTTAAATGGACAGTGGATCTATGCATAAACCAAGTGTATATTGCATATCATGAACCTGCTGTGAAGTCACTCTGACTCAGTGTACACATGCGGAAATGTGAAAGTTTCTAATTTTGATACATTTAAATAATAAGCCCTAATATTAGTGTATTTCATGTTTGACTTCATTATACAATGAAATAGCTTTTGTAATTTTTTGCCCTTTCATAGAATGGGGGCCAGGTGTCTGTACCATGTTGCATTAATGAGCTCTGTATTGCTTGTAAGAGTTCCTTATACTAGAGTTTTAGAGCTTAGTCAAAGGAAGATCTATTTTTGCTTTCTTGCAGGCATTTTGGAGGAAGCATATTTTGAGTCAAAGATTTTAAGAATAAAGGCTCAGAGCTTTTTTTTTGCAGTTAGTCATGCATTTACATTTACGGCATTTATCAGACGCTTTTTATCCAAAGCGACTTCCAATTCCTAATTACAGGGGACAATCTCCCTGGAGCAACTCGGGGTTAAGGGTCTTGCTCAGGAACCCATTGGTGGTGTGCTGAAGGTAGGATTCGAACCCAAGACCTCTTGGTCTAGAGGCAAGTATCCTACCCACTATGCCACCACCACCATCATGCTGATTCGTAACGAAAGAAGCCACACTCCACTAATTCATTTTTCTGTGATTTAGTCCTGTTGATTTCCAGAGCCTTAGATGATTTAGCTCGGCTCACCGCTGAGGTTTTCAAAAAGATGTCTTTGAATCTTTGAAGTAGGAGTCCCTCATTGGGGTCATCTTTCCAACAGCTCATCCTGTTACACAGAGAAATGTGTTCTGCTCCTGTATTAAATCCAGTCGATGTCTGAGTGTAAGGTTTGTTAATGCTTCTGCTGTTTCTGTCTGTTTCAGCCCGGACATGGACCAGGCTTTACGCTGGGAACAATATTTGAAATCTAGAAAAAGGAGGGGGGAAAAGAGGAAAAATAAAAAAGTGGAAGTCATGTGTGAACACAACTCCTCATGTTCTGCCAAGACCTATTCATTTGCATTTAAAGGACACAGTCTTAGGGAAACAAATGTTATAATAAACAACTGTCAAAGAATATATTAAAGAAAAGAAAAAAATAAAGAATGACAATTGCATACAATTTGTGATTTAAAGGCACATTAGCAGAAAAAAAAACGTCTTTGTCCTGATTCACAACTGTTAAGATGCATGGGCAGAGGATTTAGATCTACTCACGTGGCTTTCTTTTTCCATTGATCTGGGAGGCTGTAGGAGACCTCTGCTGTAAAGAGTGTGTAGTTTCAAAGAAAAAGATGAAGAAAAACTGGCTGTCATTCGCTTGTCCCTTCATACAATGGTTAGGGTGGGAGGGGGGTGGCGGATAAACTTTTACATTTTTTTTCTTTTAACCTCTGTTTTGTTCTTACCATTATGCTGCTTGTCTGAGAAGCAGCTGATTAGCCCCTAATTAGTCACACCCTTTCTGGTAAACTACAAACTCCTCCCCTTTTTAGAACGCCTAGAAGGAAAAAAAAAACCCACATTGCGTTGCTTATTTTAAAAAAAAAAACAACAAAACAAATAATTGCCACATAACAAATGATGCAAAATTTGTTGACTTTGGCAAAGGTTAGACTAAATTAACAATAAATTAGCCTTCCATCATAATGTTAACTGTTGTGAACGCTGATCGTGTTGACTCTAACATAGGCTTTTACACTCTCTCTCTCTCTCTCTCTCACACACTCTCTCATTCTTTTTCTTTCTGTTTTGGCCGCAGACAAGAAGCAAAATTGTACCATGAGTTTTAGTTTAACAATTATGTTATCGTATTCGGTGTTAGTATTTTTATTTTTTATCTTTCTTGCCATCGCTGTACTAATTGCACTCTCTAAGCTCCATTATTGGTGTGCGCTTTCTCCTGCGTCTGTCACAGTCTGGTGCATCGAGATTCATTTGCCTGTTTCTTCCCATTAGCCTTTATTTTGCAAACCGTAGGTTGAGTTGGTACTGGTGGTGTGCAGACAGTGAGGTCTTTCTTGGGGGGGCACGGGGGTTGGGGTGAGGTGTGTAGGAGCAGACTACGATCAATGAATGCTTTCTCCATTTCCATGATTGGTCTTTGGTTTGACATGTCTCGATTCACTGTATGTAAATTCCTTCTTTCTAAAGGGGAGAATGATTTCCTGCTTTCTGAATGACATGAAACAGTCCACATACTTTTGTTCTTTCTGTAAATAAAATCTGTTGATTAATAAGACTTGTGATCTTTTTCAACCTCCTTGGAGTTGAGTTTTTTTTTTTTTTTTAGCTATATTTCTTGTTCTGTTACATTCTTAAGGGAATAATGTAAAATGATGGTAGGGTGATCATTTACAGGTGGTGATTAGTGAGCTGTCATGGTTTTCAGTTTTCTGATTTTAATGGAGAGGACCTGGACACTAACAGCTATTGGGATGTATCACCAAACCCATAGAGAGGTACTATTTAATGTAATAATTGCTTCAAAGCCAACTAGAATAAGAGTCCTAAAGTGCTGAGCAACTTAAAGAACTGCCAACAAACACATTTGTACATCCAGCTTCTGTCTGCTCTGGTTCAGAAATTTTAAAGGGAGTGCTTCTGCTGTTTGTTGTCTGAGGCTGTTTTGCCATGCATCTCTGCCTGGAATGGATTTTTAAAAATGTTGCAGACCAGACCTTTGTGAGAAGCAGCTCTTAGAAGCATTTAATTCTTCAGATGTCTGATTCCTATTCATACCGCTGAACTATTCTAACTTCTGTTTACATCTGCGCCATTTAATTATGCAGAAATTTAGACAAATCCGAATCAAAATTTGCTTTTTCAAGCATTTTCTTAGTCTGTTTACCCAAGTGCCTTCATATAATGTGGGGAAAAATACAAAATACAGCCTTCAAATGCATTCAGTGAATGTGCAATGAAGTAATCCAAATTTAACTAAATGATATCCTGTTAAATGTATTTGGTGGCCTTTCAAATGAAGACAAAAAACGCAAAAGCACGTAAATCTGAGGTGATGGAAGTAAAGAAGTGAATGAATAAATGTCCAATAATCCATTATTACAAATAATGAATATTTAGTATAAACATTTAAGATAATCAATTACAAGGGAGATAATGTGTCAAAATGATGTTTACTGTATACACAATATGATATATTGCAAGTATTGGTTTTAACTGGTTTTTTTTTTTTATGAAGTCAAACAGGAAAGGTCAAAAAATAAATGACAGTTATGGAGGAAATAATGAGTAAACATTCTTTAGAATCATTTGCAATGTTTATTATAAAAGAATAAATAATCGATTAATAACTGTTTTACATTAAGGTAATGTATCAAAGTAATGTACTTACATAATACAGTATAATATAATACACTAGTCGGTGAGAAAAAATACCAAAACTTATTACAAAAAATAGTGGCTGTTACTCTGGCTGGCCGCTGGGTGGCGCCATATCTGCGCTGCTGAACTGGTCAGGGTGTCCGCGTGGTCTCTCTCACTGCGGGGAGCGCTTCAGGCCCTGTATGTGTGTGTGCGAGTGAGAGAAACAGAGAGGCAGGGACAGACAGAGAGAAAAAGAGTGTGTGAGAGAGAAAAGAAAGGCGGACAGACAGTTTGTGTGTGTGAGAGAGAAGACACGTACAGACAACGCGTCCGTGAGCTGGAGGTACAGACTGGGACAGAAGGAAGCCGTTCTCAGTGGTTTCTCCTCACTCGGCTGTTGGTGTCCCGGGCGGCTCTGTCTGTCTCTTTCCCCGCGCTGAGAGCCGGAGCAAGCCATGGAGGAACAGAGAGAGGGGAACCAGCTCCAGCTTGACAATTCTGCTTCAGAATAAACAAGAGGAGTCCTGGGGGGCGACTTTCTCCCGTCTGTCCGAGGAGCAGCGTGTGTGTGGAAACCCACACATTCCAGGTGTGGATAGACTTGTATTCCTCTCCTCTGTGGAGACTCTGAATCTGGAATACATGATGAAGTTTAAGCCAAACCAGACCAGGACGTATGACGGAGAAGGCTTCAAGAAACGGGCCGCGTGCCTGTGTTTTAAGAACGAGCACGAGGATGAGGTGGGTTTGTGTATTTTTTTTTTATTATTCATTTTTCTGATGACACACACACTTGGTGAATGTATGTGTCATGTGGACGCTGGAGCTTCCTATTCTCCCGCAGCTCCCAGAACCCAGAGCATACTAGAGCTCCTGCCAAACTTCTGAAGGCTCTCAGAGAAAGAACAAATGCAGATCGCGTTCCCAGAGCAGCTGCTCGAGTGTCTAATCAGGGTTTTAACAGCAGTCTGCCACTTTTATAGACGCAGGCTGGGTCTAGTGCATCTGGCACTGCAGTTCCACCACTGGAATCCCATTCACCTCCACTGCTGGATCTTCAGCCAACATGTGCAGGAGTGACAGGCCTCCTCCTGCGCTCTCACTCTCTGGCAACTGCTGGTCTGTTGGTTGAAGAGTTGCGATCGAAAAGTTGTGGGTTCGCATTACAGAACTGACAGTGGCACCGTTGAGTTCCCCATAAGCACGGTGCCGTCCCCACACATAGTTTCCCAGGCGTTCTGTTCCTGGCTGTCCGCTGCGTCACTCGGGTGAAAGGCTTCAATGCAGATGAATAAAGTGTCAATTTTTCATAAGTGAACACACAACAGCATACAGTCTGAACGGTACGAAACTGTTCTTTGCATTTAATCCATTCACCAAACGAATCAGTGGGCAGCCGGGGAGCAGTGTGTGGGGATGGGGCCCTGCTACCTCAGTAGTGCCACTGGCAGTCCAGGGATTTGAACACACAACCTCCTGATTGCAATGGCCACTCCCTAACCACTAGTCCACTAGAAATAACAGTCTTAGCTTCCGGATCACAAGAACTGTAATTATGTATTATTGCTTTGATTGCTCAAAAGGCTGATTGGTGATAAAATAACTGTAAAAGGGAAATAACATTGAATTTGTGAATAGCTTGTAGATGAAGCAGAAATATCCAAACACCCATGTGCCCAAATACTACCTGGCACTCTGGCACACTAAGAAAAAAGTGGATTTTCTGTTCCTTTGGGCCAAAATAGCCAGTCTGGTCTTTTTAAAATTGCAATATTAGCTGGAAAAAACTGAAATGAAATATTTTCCTTAAATCGTCCAGCCGTGCTAGAATCACAAGCCTTCTTAAGTGCCTCCTTTCAGCTCAGAGTATTAACTTTTCTGAAGCGAATACCAAATCAATCCAATGCGTTTAGTCCCTAATTCCATTGTTTTTTATTCTGTTTTATTCCGTTTAGCTGACGATAGAACACAGATTGTGCCACTGTTGCTCATTTTTGAGCCCTGTCATGTTTTATCAAAAGTGTCCTAAATGGAGAACAGTGGCACTAAATGAACTTAACTGAATGTTGATGCTTTAATTTCTGTAAAGCACTCAAACTTGAGGTGTGTGTTGACCTGTTGTTTTGACTCCAAGTGGTATTGGCAACTGCTATTTCATGAGTCCTTGAGTCTTTATTTTTTTTAATTAACAGTTTGTTCCTTGAGAGATTAGTCTACCACTCTCCTGTAGTCTTTATTGACCAAGCAGCTGCAGATTTGTTGTGTTGCACTACAGAACTGTAAATCGTCCAAATCATGCACTAAAATGGCAGTTTCAGGTCAGTGGCATCAGTCTGCTTTGTTTTCCCTCACTTTCCTGCTCACATCCTGCTGCTGAATTCAGTAATCAAATTTAAACCTTCACTCTCATTGTTTCTCTGCTTTAAGCTAGGTGAGGGAGGGTTATTGCTTCACTTTCAGGGAGGGAATCACAGGGCATCACAGGAAATCACAGGCTCTCATCTTCCTCTGAACACCACATTTCTGTAGAAATTATCCCAGCCACAGAATGAGACACATGTTAAATGTTGTCCAATTAAAAGTGGAAATATTGAGCCAAAGTATGAGTGAAAGTCAAGAAGTATTTACATTTACTCAAGCACACTACACCAGTATAAGTCCAATAAAAAGTGAGCATATTATGCTGCTTACATCTATCTAAGTTGCTTGGAAGGAGAAAATGTGAGAAACATATAAAGGTAAGTGCATATCTGTTTGAACGAATACATTCTAAGTTGTCTTTGTGTGTGGTGTTGTGTGTGGTGTAGGCAAAAGAAGAAGATTTTTGGAAGTGTAACTAGAGTACAGATATTTAGTGTGAATACTAAAGTTAATACAGTTAAAAGCTGCAAAAAATACAATGTACAGTTTAGTATTTTTTGCTTCAGTGGTCAGTCTAGTAGCATCCGTTCACACACAGCCCCCTTTGCACATGAATTTCCTGTAATTCTCTCTCATTATGAACCATCACATGGACTCTGCATGTGGGAGCATGTGCATGGAGACAGTGGAATGAACAGATTTTGGAATCAAGCTTGACCACTCTCAACCCCAGAATAGCTGTGAAAAATAACAAATCCACTCCTTTTTTGTACAACGACTTACATTTGCAGTTCTGTTTAAAATCTGCAATATTGACTTTGTATCATAATACAGACTGAGCAAATTGAACAATGTGAAATAATTCTGTACAGTTTATATGGTAGTGTGAGGTGTTTCTGTGGTTTTGCTAGCACTTTATTTGGATGGTCCACTGTAGATGTTTGGAGATGCTCGGCTTGTCTCTAGCTTATATTAAACTAAATATCTGTTTAATGTAACTGAAGTTGAATATAAAAATATGAAGTTGAACCCTAAATCTCAGCAGGAGGTCATCCTTGAAATCACATTCGGACTTCTCCAAAACAATATACTTAGTCCAAATGTCCAATTCTTATTTATCAGAAGACAGTGAAGCCATTGTGATGTATAGAGAAATACAGGTATTTAAGATAAAGGGGAAACTTCACTGGAAAGTGATTTTTTTACTTAAATGAAGCCCCTTCCGTGCACGTGTGTAGATGACTCTGCATTTATCTTCAACAGTGCTGCCACAAGTGAGTCATACAGCACAATATAGTGTATTGTAAAGAGAGATTAATTGATTTAATTAATCAATGTGTGTTTTCACTTACATTTCGAAACATAACATGGACATTGAAAACTGAATAATTGTCCCCCAGTCCTGTCTCTGTGAAGTACACTGTCCCACAGTTTTAATGTCTAAATGTACTGTAATGTCTAAACTGTGGCCTATTGGGAGGGATACTCGCCTCTGGGTTTGAATCCTACCCTCAGCATACCACCACTGGGTCCCTGAGCAAGACCCTTAACCCCAAGGTCCTCCAGGGAGACTGTCTCCTGTAATTAGGAATTGGAAGTCGCTTTGGATAAAAGCGTCTGCTGAATTCCGGAAATGTAAAGAGGATCAAATTAGCAGAAGGTATGTGGTTGTTCGAATTTAAGGGTACATATTCTGAGTTGTCCCTTTACAGAAACGAACCTCTCAGGGTGGAAGACACAAGGCGGCTTCTGATGGCATGGGAGCCCTGGAGCCTGAATATTCACCATAGCAAAAGGGCACAATCCTCCAGGTCTCCTTCATGTGATTAGAGCAGAGACGGGGGCCAGCGGGGGAAGCAAGTTACACTATGTGCTAAAGCACCAAGTGACCTATCAGCAGCAATTTATAGAAGTGGAATGAAGCCACTGGCTGTCCCCTGGCAGATTCCTATTTCCACCTTGTGTCAGTCTTCTCTCTTCATCTGGTCTCTTCTTGTGATTTCTCTCATCTCTTTCATCTGTTGTTTTTTCTGAAATTTCTTGTCTAACATCTCATTACTCATCTTGTTTCCTCCCATATCATCTGGAGTTTTCTTGCTAATCTTCTTCTCTTTTCATCTCATCTTATTTCTTCTTATCTGATCTATGTTATTTCTCCTCTTGTCTTCTTAGCCCCTCCCCTCTCTTCTTGTCTTTTCTTCTCCACCTCTTGTTTCTTCTGACTCCTTCTCATCTTTTCTCTCCTTTTTCCTGTTTTTTCTTATTCTCTTATTTTCTATGCTCTTCTCTTCTCATGCTTTCTCTTCTCTTCTTTCGTTGTGTTTTCTCTTCTATTCTCATGTTTTCTCTTCTTTCCTCTTTTTTGTTTTCTTCTTATATCTTCGCATTATTTCTCTTTGTCACTTCTGATTGAAGGGCACACAGACCATTCTCACACTCCAAACTTTCCATGCTTGCTCATTTTCACACCTACTTTCTTACTTAACTTACAGCTGATATCGCTGAGTGACATGTCCAAACTCAGCACTGCCTGTACGTCATGACATTCCTGTTACATATTCACTGAACACACAACAGGTCTCTGTGAAATCAGTTCAGAACACTGAACTAGAAGGTCCTTTTCTCTGACAGAGGTGATGCCAGAAATGGTTACCATTAAAAATCTCATTCTCCGTCTGAATTCTTTATCAGGACTGTTCTGGCCAGACTGATCTATGGAAAACAGAGCTTCTGCAAGCAGATAAATAATAAATATCACTTATAACAAAAAGTGACTGAAGTACATACGGTCATGGCCAAAATTGTTGGCACCCCTGATCAAGTGTTAATGCAATACTTTTCTGTAAGAAATGCATGTTTTGCTCTACACATGTTTATTCTCTTTGTGTGTATTGGAACAAAACAAAAACAGGAGGGAAAAAAGCAAATTTGACATAATGTCACACAAAACTCCAAAAATGCAGCTCCAAACAAGTTCCAACGAAATTCAAGCTGTGCTGCAGCTCAGGGAGCATCCATGCCAGCGCAAACTATCCGTCAACGTTTAAATGAATTGAAGCGCTATGGCAGGAGACCCAGGAGGACCCCACTGCTGACACAGACATAAAAAAGCAAGACTACAGTTTGCCAAAATGTTCTTGAGTAAGCCAAAATCCTTCTGGGAAAATGTCTTGTGGACAGATGAGACCAAGATAGAGCTTTTTGGTAAAGCACATCAGTCTACTGTTTACCGAAAACGGAATGAGGCCTACAAAGAAACAAACACAGTACCTACAGTCAAACATGGGGTGTGTCCGAAATCGTGCATGTGCGTCAGTGCACTGAGATTTAGTGCGTAGTGCGCACTGCCTTCTGTAGTGCGCACTGCTGTGAGTCACTGCTGTCCCAAACGGAATACTAACGTTTTGCATTTAGCGGAAGCGACAGACTAACATTTGCTCGCAATACTCCAGCCGCCAAAATATCTGCCGGTTTTACCGCAGTGTACATCAGTAAAATACATTGATTAACGTTACTCACATTTATACGAACCAGCTGCCTCCGCTTGGGCTTGTGTTTCACTGTTTGCCGCCACTATCCAACTCAAACACGTTGAAAGTCCCGCACCCTCTGCTATGTGGTCAGAATGGCGCCTGTTTAGTGCACATAGTGTGCATCGTTCCGCACTGCGTTTTCTGGACGATTTCAGTGCAGCATCCGGGTGCTTGGTTTTCAGTGTGTGCACACTACGCACTAAAATCGCACACTAAAGTCCTGACATCGGACACTGATGATGTATTGGGGTTGTTTTGCTGCCTCTGGCACTGGATGCCTTCACTGTGTGCAAGGCATCATAAAATCTGAGGACTACCAAAGGATTTTGGGTCACAGTGTAGGGCCCAGTGTCAGAAAGCTGGGTTTACGTCTGAGATCTTGGGTCTTCCAGCAGGACAATGACCCCAAACATACTTGAAAAAGCACCAGAAATGGATGGCAACAAAGCACTGGAGAGTTCTGAAGTGGCCAGCAATGAGCCCAGATCTAAATCCAATTGAACACCTGGAGAGATCTTAAAATTGCTGTTGGGAAAAGGCGCCCTTCCAATATGAGAGACCTGAAGCAGTTTGCAAAGGAAGAGCGGTTCAAAATCCCGGGTGAGAGGTGTAAGAAGCCTATTGATGGTTATAGGAAGTGACTGTGTTCAGTTATTTTTTCCAAAGGGTGTGCAAACAGTTTTGTGACATTATGTCAAATTTGCTTTTTTTTTCCTCCTGTTTTTGTTATTGTTCCAATACACACAAAGAGAATAAACATGAATAGCAAAACGTGTTAATGCAATACATTTCTGTGAGAAATACTTCAGGTGTACCAACAAGTTTGGCCATGACTGTATGTGTTTGTTTCAACCGCACAAGGTTCTTCATAGTAGCATGTGAATCTGGTCAATACATTATAAGCTGTGTGGTGCTGGAGGCCTAGTGGGTAGCATACCTGAGGTCATGGGTTCAAATCCTACCTTCAGCATACCACCACTGGGTTTCTGAGCAAGACCCTTAACCCCATGTTGCTCTGGGGAGTCTGTCTCCTGTAGTTAGGGAATGGAGGTCGCTTTGGAATGCGAAAGCAACTACTTTCAAGAGCAGGAAAAAATGAAGATAATGTAAATAAGCTGCACCTTTAGGACTGTATTTTAGGTGCCAAAATACAATGTTTTCTAATACAATAGTGATACTGAAACCTTGAGGCTGAAAAGGTTTTTGTCATTTCTACCATATACACACAGTACATAGTTAATTTAACTTCAGATTACAAGAAAACAGAATGTGAGGCACAGAGTGTTTTTATGTTTACCTACAGTCAGAAGTTATCTAAACTAAAATTAACTAAATTCTTTCAGTTCGTTCAGTGGACTGAGCTTTAATATGAGCTTTAAAGTTAAAACACTTTTTAAAAGATGACTCAGTGTTTGTGTCCAGCTTACTCAAGCATTCTACAACCGCAAAGGACAATGTGTATACCAAACAAATGACATAACACAGTGTGAGGTGAGTGCATGATATTTTGGGCTTAATGAGTGATAACATTCATTCTGGCTTCTGATATTTGATCTACAGCATTTTCTGCTGATATTGGCAATGTTGTCCGATTTGATCCTGTATATAAAGTTCAGGGCAAACTTCTGGACAGATCTAGCTGCTCCATTCTGAAATAATTTTACATTGTTCACACCGTGCGACTATAAGGGGGCACTTTACCTTACGTTAATCCATATCGCTTTCATATCAAGCTGATGCTTGTGGCCACTGTTTTTTTCAATTCAATTCAGGTTTTTTTTTATATAGTACTTTTAACAATGGTCATTTTCACAAAGCAGCTTCACAAAATGAAATAAATGTGTGTGTATGAATGTGTGTGAATGAAATGCCTCTGATGAGCCAAGGGTGACGGCGACAGTGGCAAGGAAAAACTCCCTAAGATGTTGAATCCTCAGCATTTCCAGAAGCAGCTGCAGCAAGAAGCCCAAGAGATGGCCCTCCCTCTCCCCTCATCCTTCCATTCTAGCGAGCCACATCCCAGCTAGTGTGGGAGTCTCTTAGCTGACGTAACACTGGTACTGGAAGTAAATGTTCTCCTCCAAGCGTACTGAGCTGTCCAGTGACATTATGTGCTGACATTATGGACTGTATCTGTTCCCAGTGCTGGGTTTGGCTGGGAGCACTGTGTGTTAGAGGGCCATTTTTGGCACCTCTATGTTTAATTGTGTACTGGTAAAGTCCAGTTTTCACCAATAATGATTAACACTAAGTTTAATTCAGCAACAAACTCAGTTTATTGGATTTCCATTGGTGATAATTACACTTACACACACACACACACACACACACACACACACACACGGTCATATATTTTTAAAGTCATGAAAGTCAACACTCGTCAGAGCTTTAAACATGAAGACTGCATTCATTTTCACCTCCGTCCCTCAAGTGTGTAAATATTCCTCCCTCTCACTCTCTGACCCGTGTGAAACTGCAAACAGCACTGCCTCTGGGACACTCTCACTTCACACACTCCGTAAAGTTCAGTGTGCTGTTAAAACCAGTCAGTCACACATTCTCTCTTGAATCTCACACGCTCTGTCTCTCTCTCTCTCCCCCTCTCTCTCTCTCTCTCTCTCTCTCTCGCCCTCTCTGAATCTCACACGCTCTCTCTCTCTTTCTCTCTCTCCCACTCTTTCCATCTCACACTTTCTCTCTCTCTCTCTGAATCTCACACTTTCATTCTTTCTCTCTCTGTCTCTCCCTCTCTCACACACACACACACACACACACAGAAACACATTGTTTCACCTTCCCCCATTCTCACTCTCTCTTGCTCCCTTCTGTCTCTCACCTCTCGGCTGTTCCAGTCACATGCTTGCACCCCTGCGATGAACCCCACCAGTGCAGGGCTCCCTCTCGGGCTGGTGGCGTCAAAGGTCACCCCAAAAGGACAGTCCTCAGAGGGGTGCGCCACTATCTCCCCCGAAAATCCCTTCTGCTTCCAGAACGCCTGAACAAACAAATCAGAAAGTAAAGTTCTTAAAACACCCCCTCACAAAAAACCAAACTTTCTTCACGTATTAAAAAGGAAACTTTCAAACGTTCTTTCAAGTCTAGTCCCTCACAGCTCATTTATCTAAATGTTTTGAATTGAATCCCTTCAATCCTTTATTGTACACAGTACAAGCTTTAATATACAACTCCTCCTCATAAGAAAAGATAAAGAAATAACAATATATAAAAAAAGAGCATGTACATATAGTGCAAAAACTAACTAAGCACTTTAGCCCCACCCTCTCATCTAGATGCTATGAAGAGTGTTTCAGTCTTTTTAAGTAGCCATAATACACAGCAGCCAGCAGCACCAGGCTTCACTATAGTGTTTTTGGAATGTACTGCAAGGGCTTTATCTGTGTCTGCCTGTTCTTTAATCGTGTTTATATTGTGTCTGCCTTTCTTGATTTTACCGTATTGTAAAGCACATCGATCAACTCTGTAGTTGTAATAGTGCTATATAAATAAACTGGACACTGACATATAAAGATCATTAAGTTCCTCAAAATGCAGCAAAAAGTTTCTCAGAACTGAATGCGCAGTTCCAACCTTCAGAGGTCTGGCGTTTCTTGATAATGACTCACTCTTTAGAGGAGCAACAATACTGTCAACTCACAATTTGGCTCAATCGATGATATAGGCCTCACAGTTTAAAACTCACCATATTTTTCAACAAAGTAAGGCTGAAAACAATGCAATATTCTCACAATATTTCGAATAA
>JBBPDB010000019.1:12531613-12545626 GCA_037974465.1 Brachypetersius altus
ATGGCTACAAGAAAATAGCCACTCGCCTGCACCTGCCCATATCTACTGTCAGAGGAATCATTAAGAAGTTTAAAACACCTGAAACAGTGGGAAACAAGCCTGGACGAGGACGCAAGTTTATTTTGCATTATTTCTTAATGTGGGATTTTTTTCCCACTGAATAAATGCACTTGAATTAAAGGTTTTTTAGAATTTATTAGAAGCTAAAGAACACATCTTAACCGAGGGTGCCAATGATTATGGAGGGAAGTGTATTTTCTTGTAGCTTGTAGGGTTTAGAAACATCATTTTTAGAAAAAACTAAACTCGGTGACTTGGCGGACATGCTCTTTTGTTATACTTTTTGCATATTAATATGTTTTTTGTTTGTTGTGCGTGTAGATAACAGGGGTGCCAACTCTCACACATTGAGCATGAGACGCATCGGTGCGACTAATATGAAAATAATAGTAGTATTATAACAACCTTATAATGAAAACTATACATACAATTTAGTTTATCTCTAGAACCATTAAAGGTAAAAAAAAAAACTGATGTAATTTTCTGAATCAGTGTGCAAAACTTAACTAAGAAACATCAAAAGTTGCAGTGAAAATTTGTTACCCAGTGTAATCTAACACATCAGTCAGCTGGTCCCAACCTTAATGTTGAGCCTTGGCCATAAGAAAAGGTTTCCTCAGTCTGTAAGGTTTAATTCTCACTGTATTTAAGTGAAATAAACGACTGTGATGTATTTTATTCCACTCAGATGACCCACACAGCTGTTTCACTTGAGTTGCATAACTTGAGCAAGTTATTTGACTGATATAGAATTACCCAGTTGAATAGCCGATTAAAGCTTGCACTTTTCCAGTAGAGTCCCTGCAGTTCTTAATCTCTCCATGAGGCTGGAGGTTTTAGCTCCTCATTAGAACCTCAAAGAGTCAGTGTGATTGGCCAAATGTGGAGAGATGGGGATGGATTGCAAACAGATGTCATATTTAGATACTGGAGGGACATTAGTGCAACTGTAGGTGCATTAGTGCATTAGTGCACTGTGTCTGGGGTCACAGTGGTGTGTGAAATCAGAGATTCATGCCTTGAGCTTGTCAGTTTTGCATACATGTAAGTATTTTCAGTGATTTCTTTAGATAGTCACTGATGATGATTTAAAATGGAAAAGATTCAACAGATTCATTCAATAACTTCTAAGATATGCATTCATTATTTTGTTTTGGAACAAATGTCCAGGCCAGACAAGGAAGGTGTGAAAGCACCCGTATACAGCCCCTTGCTGTGGAAACTCCTGGCTTACACAGATGAAAGATATTTCTCTAATGAGGAAGGAAGCCACAGGAGAAGCCAAGAATCACTTTGAAGGTCCAACGGAGACTGAAAATGCCCCAGTCAATAATCTCAACGAGTTCTCCATACAAAAGTTTAGCTTTTTGGTCAAAATATTAAATCCTGTATCTGGCACAGACTAAACACAGGCCATCGCAACAAATGCCACCCCAGCAGGGAAGTTTGGGTGTGGAAGCATGATGATGTGAGGATGCCTTTCCTGTCCTTTTTCTACTGAAGGATAAATGACTGGTGCAAATACATGGAGATACATCAAAACAACCCAATCCAATCTACAAGAAAGCTAGAGCTGAACAACAAAAAGGTTCTAAGTCCTTCCAAGAATCTGTGATGTTATTTGGAAATTGCTGTCCACAAGCATCACCCAACCAGTCTGAATAATCCGGGTGCAAATCTGCCAAGAAGAATTGACAAAACGTTCAATTCTGAAAAAAAATCAAAACTGAATCTGAAGAAAATAAATCTTTCATGGGTATGAAAGGTGATTCTGGGGTGCATGGGGAGATATTCCGATTAGATCTGATGAAAGGGTGCTGTTGAACATACAAGCTTGTTTTGTTATAAACCAAAGCAAAAACAACTTAGATATGGAATATGAATAGGATGTAGGTGTAATTCTTTATGTATTTAGCTATTAATAATTCATTCTTGTATTGTATAATTACATAAATGATCATGCAATGTAAAATTAATAGCAAAACAGTCATTTTAGAGAAGTTAAATTCTTCATTATTGTTCTGATTATACTCATTTGACCCCTAAACTGAGGTTCTGACCACAGCTAGAGTGAATGTGTGGCTTTGCTGCTAGCGTTGTCCGGGTGCCATCAGTTATGTAACTAAGATATGACGATAAGCTGGTTATCATGGTGAGTTTGGCTACTTGCTGACAGAGCTTTTCCTCTGTGTTTGGCTGTTTGTGTGTGTGGTGGGTGAGCAGGTGTTGCTTGTGAGCAGCAGCCGGCATCCGGATCAGTGGATCGTTCCAGGAGGGGGCATGGAGCCGGAGGAGGAGCCGTGTGGAGCTGCTGTAAGGGAAGTCTATGAGGAGGTGAGCTGAGACCACATTGAAACTCTCACTCCTCAGTTTGGCAAAGACAGGTGTCAATAATGTTAAACACATAAAACTGATCAACAGACTGTCCAAATGAATTTTTACTGCCATAATAAAGGACGCACCAGTTTTATGTTTTCTCTTTAAATTCCACCATGATTCATTGCTGTATGCTGTCAGAACTGTGACAGAGAAATTTATATTGGTGCAAAAGCACTTGTCCTATTCTAAAATGGATGAGTACTGGTCATGGCCACCTCAGTTTGCGTGATCATATTCCGAGGAATAAAACTGTGTACTGACTCCATGTCGCACACTTGTTGGCAACTTGGTTCTGCCAGCTTTCTTAAGTGCTTTATGTAAGACAATACTACAACACTGACCACAACCATCAAAACTACTCTGAGCTAAGTTTATTGCATGCCCTGCCAGCAAAGCTGCATTCCTGTGAACTTTTGCCCACACCTTCAGGACTGTTTTAGACCCTTTAGGTATGAGAGTCATGTACATATGATACCGTGACAGTACTATAGGTTCACCAAATACCGCTGATTGCCAACCAGGGTTTGGGCCTGTTACATGTGACCTTCCCATTCGTGCCGCCTCACTCGTCATGTTTATACAGAGTGTGTCATGTGCCCAGGTTGTAGTGTTAATGGTTTTAAAGCTGACTATCAAGGGTAGGCTGAGGAGTTGGAAGAGCATTGGGTAAGACTGACCCAGGGGGTCAACTGCTGACAACTGTGAGACATGTCTGTGACATTTGGAGGCAGTCTCTTGTTACCATTGGCCTCTTCCATTTGGAAAAAGACTTGTCCCTAAATGAGGGTGAATTAGTTATTTCCAGTATTTGGAAGCTCATGACCGCCTCAATCTGAGGGCATTACATTGATTTTGCTCAGAGAAAGTGCCAATACATCCCTTTGTTGAGAATCTGCCTCTGATATTTCATGCGTTTTAATTGCAGCTGAAGGTCCCCTTCTCTCCGTCGTTAATCTACAGAGGTCTTGTTACACATGAGTAATGACTTTCAAAGTAAGGCTAGACATTGAACATATTTGGCTATTTAAAGAAATGACAAGGTAGTCCCACTGCTGAAAGCTACAGACGCAACACTTGCTAAGACAGTTAGTGCAATTAATGTCAGATGAGATGACATGATTCTGTACATCTCTTTTAACTGTAATACATCCAACTGTGATCACTTGTCTCTGCTCAGGGGAGGGTTTGGTGGAATGCAGCACAAAGTTATGGTCAGTTTTCCACAGAAAGCACTCTTGCCACGTGATGATGCAGTACTGATATTATTATATCATTAATAAACCAATTGAAAACAGCTTTGGCATATGTGTAATTTGTGCCAAAATCACTCATTGTCACAATGGGTTTGGGTACATTTTAATTTGTAAATGGCATATTGCCTTCGGTTTGGTTATAGTATAGAAATATGAGATGCAATAAATGCTTTGAGAAATAGCCTAACCTAGGCCTGTCATTATAATATAATATAATGTTTGAGATTATCACAGCTTTAATTTTGTTTTTATGTATTTTTAACTAAATGCTATAGCATGTTTTTGCAGAATGCCAATAATTAAAATACTTAATTGTTATTAATCACGACAGGCCAAATCCTACTGTTTAAGATGTTTTGCATACACAGTAACTCACCATGCTACCTCAAGAGTGTAATCCAGGTACACTGGGTGTATTTGATATTTGTGTACTGTTTGTTATTCAGGGATTCGCAGAATTTAATATAAACAAGACATTTCCCCTTTTGCAATGTGTACTTGAAATTTCTAGGGATCTGTTTGTCTCTTAGTGCTTGAAGAGCTGTAACTTAACCTATGTCAGAAACCCAGGAGCAGCCTATAAACCTTGCTTGTAAATTACAACATTCTGCGAGGCATGCCGTGTCTCAGGGGGTCTGTGCACTACCCCTTGGAGCTTTGCCAGAGGTGGGATGTCCCAAGGTTTTTATGAACAGCAGCAAGCTTCTAAAATATCCTACCCGCCAAAGAACCACTTGCTTAGTCTTGAGACATCATTTCACTCTGACCTGCTGTATTTTCCAGAACTTGATTTCAGGCAGTTTACCATATCGTCTAAGGACAGAGTAGTAGGATAGAATTTTGGTCGTGTGTCAGCAATGCTCTTTGTGGTCTGAGTTTCTGACGGAATGCTATTATGGTGTTCCACTAAAGGTCTTGTAAGGCTGACTGCTTTTTCTGGCACATATTTATTGAACAGCAAAATAAGTGTTAAAAAAAGAGCCAGACTGGGAGCGGAAACCCACACTGAGTTTCTGTAAAGAAACATTTGTGTGGTCACTGCACCTTACATAACCAGTCATGCCATACTGGAGCATCAGCTTTGATAATGAGTTGTTCTGTGAATCTGTCAGTCAGCTAAGCCTCAGGCTGATTGGCACAGTGGGAGAGGACCTCCGTAGACAGGGTAACCAGAGACGGGTCAGGTTATTTCACAGTATTCAAGGGCTGACATGCTGTTCTTATGCAAGCATGCTGGAATCCTGTCTCTGTTATGGAAATATACGGCTCAGGCTTCTCAGGTCAGCTTCGGCCACATGTGTCAGGATGCTGGCTCAGCTCCAGCCCGTCCGTGTGCCCATCCTTTTTTTTAAGCCAGTGCGATCAGACAGATCTACTAGACGGCCCCTCTACTTATGTCAGAGCTACATCCATAAAACACTTTTTATGATACAAGTAGCACAACCCAGGCCTAAAGGTCAGATCCTGCTCCATGGGGTCATGTGTTTCACCCACATCATTCCTATAATTCAGGCACGGATATGAATTTGAATATGTAGTGTGATGTATTTTTTTTATTTATTAACATATGTGCCATCTAAAAGGTGCATTATGTAGATACATGTATTTGGCTAACAGGGAGAGATCAAAAATCACATTATGAAAACCCACTGTCTTGTGTGTAATGAGAAATACAGATTTGTTTTTCCACTTTCTGAGGATGTACCACACATTCATTTTTCCCTGTCTGTTCTGTCCCTGACCAAACAGGCTGGTGTTAGGGGCACCCTTGGCAGACTACTGGGTGTTTTTGAGGTGAGACGCCAAGCTGAATTACATAAAGTCAGATGTTACTTTAAACCCTTCACCGTTCAGTAATTCTGCTTGATAAATTTGCTGTGGTTTGCAATTTGAAATGGACTGAAGATGTGTAAGCACAGCATGTTACTGTAGTAACTGTAACTGCCTTTCTTGCAGCAGAACCAAGACAGCAAACATCGAACGTATGTGTATGTGCTCACAGTTACAGAAACACTGGAGGACTGGGAGGACTCTGTTAACATTGGTATGTTCCTCCGAGATGCATATTTTACATTTTTCATGTATTTGCATTTTTCAGTCCTGAGGCTATAACATTTGTAAACATACAAAGTATAATTCGTTTCAATATGATGATCTTCCAACCTCTACATTCTTTAGAGCTGCTACATCTGTAGTACCTTTAAAACTGACATTTAAAGAAACATTACATTTAGAAATCACTTTGAAATACAGTACAGAAGATGCTGGTGGACCCTTGTAAATTCCTCATGAATAGATTTGGGAAACAGTCCCTCACATGCCTGGAACTTTACTTCCTGACAGTCAGAAATAGAATGGTGTTTGAATTTCTTCCTTTTTCACTCCAAAATCTCTGGTACAAACCAAACTTTAGACAGTAACAGCACTCCATATCACATCAGTGTGACTGGGTGGTTTATGTAAATATCTCTGTGGTTGTGACATCACAACTTTGATACATTCAAAGTCTTAGTTTCCATATGTTGACTGTAAGGAGTGGAGACATGTTTTGAAACTTTAGCAGTGGCATCAGCATTTAAAAAATGCAGTGTGTAAGTATGTATTTTAAAAGTATACAGCAAGAACAAAGACGTCATTAACCTGAGCTGTGTACTCCAAAAGCTTTGTAGCAGAACACGGTGGTATGGTAGCGTGTGCCTGATTTCAGATTCTTCCTCTGCCATTTAACAATAGCTGCTATCCTGGTAGCCTTTAGGAAATGGGCCCCTGATCTTTTCATTTCCCATCTGGACTCTTTCCCTGGGCCTTCCAGAAAATCCATTGAAAGATCACATTCCAATAGATATCTAAAGGAATGAACAAAATCAGAAGAGAAGCATTTTGCCTTGCTTGGTGAATGCTGTGGTTCATCATATTTCTGCCAAGTACAAGAACTCAATCTGTACCATTGTTGTCTGTAAAAAAAAAAAGTATATTAAATTGTAGCATAACATCAGTTTCAAACTTGTGAGTGTAGGCCCCATACTGAGGGTAAACTCAACAGCCGCCTGCAGTGAACCAGGGTGAACTGAGGGCTTAAGTCCTCCCAGCGCTTGTCCTGCAAATATCCAGCTTTGCTGGTTTAGGGGGCTGGAACACACTGTCTGAACCAGCAGAAAATACTTTCTCATCAGGGCACCAATGGACAGTTGAATGCTGAGAAAAGCAAGCACAGATTTGCATCTGTTTAAGGCCTTTATTCAGCCCTAGAACTTTACATTTTTGCTATTGGGGTAGCGTCATAAAAATAACTGTTTGTCCACATACTGTGTAATTCAAAACGTAAACTATTTGTAGATGGCGTGGAAAGAGAAAACCTGGTAATCCTTTGCTTGCCGCTGCCGTATAAATAGCCCAGAGTTTGTTTGCCGGGAGGCGTGCCACAGTTGTTTTCCAGTCAGCGTCATTGCACTCCACTTTCCTCAGTCCCTCTCCCAGGCCTCTCTTGCTCCTGCTTGGACTCATGGCTGCCAAATAGGGCACAGTAACCTCAGTACACTCAGAGAAGCAGGCTTCACACACACAGGAAAGGAGAGTGTGTATGTGTGTGTGTGTGTGTGTATGTGACATTCAGAGATTAAAAAATACACAATGCAGCCTGTGAGTATTTGGACAGTGGATATTTCTTGTTGGATATTTATCGCTGAAATTTAACAGCGGCCATGAGACTAAAATGCATAATGTCGCATTTAATGCAAGGGTGTTTACACTCACACTACAGCCAGAGGTTTGGGATTAAAAAATAAGATATGACGCTTTTTCAAAATGTATTACAAGAAAACATGCATAATGCTTTAGACAAATGTAACTGACTGGTTTTCAATATTTCCAAGTATCAGTCATTTTTTCATCATCACACAGTTCCTTCTGGTTTATGTTATCATTGGACAAAATTTGAGTATGATGATCCAAAATGGTGTCAAAATGATATCCAGTCCAAAGAAAAGCAAAGGTTTCCTTATATCTTTCTCTCATTGAGCTGGCATGGGATGAGCTAGTGCAACAAGTTCGAAATTCTCCATTTACTAAATGTGAGTGAACTGTTTGCCTGCTTGAAGGTGCTTGGACACAAATTATTTTCAAACATTTCTGGAAAAGATGTGACAAATCTGTGCATCTCTGATAAAGGCCATCAAATTGCACTTACAGTGTATGTTGTTACATTGTACTTAAACAGTCAGTTACATTTTTAGGTATTCCCTCTGTTTTATCTTTATAATTTTTGAAAAGGCAGCATAGGTTTTTTTTTTTTTAATCTGAGGGTGGGGCCCAAACTTCTGACCTGGGACTAAATCACTCAGAAGGGTTTGATGTTAAATGTGCATTTCTTAGGTCATAAAGGTCACAGAAAGCTATTTCACAATCAGACTTACATATAAAGCTTAGAAGAGACATGTTGATTTTTTTATCTTGAAAATATTGGTTTGTTTAGTGTTAAATACACTGTAGTTACATAACAGCACTCGTTTAAATAAGTATACAAAATACATCTCACTGTGGTGATTACATCTGAATCCCTAGTATATACTGAGGTCTAAAATATTTTATGTTGTACAATATGTTCCTCAGGCCGCAAGAGGAAATGGTTTAAGATTGATGAGGCTATCCGGGTGCTGCAGTGCCACAAGCCGGTCCATGCCGAGTATCTCCGCAGACTCACCCCTCGCTGTGGCCCCAACAACGGCAACGGTCAGGAGCCCCCGGCCCTGGACGACAATGCTGTCCTTCACCAAAGCACCTCAAAGGACTGCAGTCTGCCCCACTTACACAGATAGAACTGCCAACAGAGGGCAGCTGTGTGCCATGTGCCACACTCAAAGGAAATTCTCCATGAACTAGGAAAGACCATGTTTATCTTGCATGTATCATTTTCATGTTTACTATTTCATTTTTTAAACTAAAACCAAACTCTGGAGGACAACCTGCCTTTGACTCTGGGGTCAAGCTTGTTAGTGTGTATTGATTTTTTTTGTTTATTTTCTTTGGAAATGGTTGTGCTGGAATGGAACAGAAAGTGAAAGCTGGTGGACAATTTGCAGTGTAATCTATGGATGTGTGCCTTTGATGGAATTACAAAGAGGTGCAGGAGAACTGACACATGACGCCTGGATTTGTAGTGTTATTTATTCAGGTTTGAGTGGTGGTTCGAAGAATGTCGAAAATGAATCAAAAACTTCTTTAGGTAGTAACAGGTTTATAAAGCTGTGCAAGAAAATACTTGATGTAAAAATTCACAACCAAATGGCAAAAAGGATTGTTTTTAAATGCTGTTTTCATACAAATACAAACATTGAAATGTAGGAACTTGGGTGCCTTTGAAGGAGTACTCGAGGGCATCCTCAAGTTCACTGGGATGTGCTTTTGATTCCTTTTGTTGCATTTCCTGCCTATAATGTAGGTATAACGTGCTGTGAACCTTTAAGTTGTTTTCACAGGTTTGTCTTAAATGCGAACTCGGCTTGTTAAACAATGTAGGCTCATGTACCCCTTGTACTTCTCTCTGCACTGACAGAAACTGCACAAAGCGTCTTTCCCTTCAACACAACAGCAGTCTTGTTCTACAGTTTGTCTGTCCTCTCAAAAGCCTTGGATATGCTGTGTGGAGAGTTAATGCAAGAGCCAGACTTTCGGCCTAGTCAAGCATGTGAAATAGATAAATGAATTGTAACAGCAAAACTATGAGCAAAGGTGATTTTTTACATCTGAGCATCTTTGCCTGAACACCATTTTTTAATGTTCCATTGCAAGATTTCTCCTTAGTCACATCATATGTGGAAAAAGAGTGTCCTTTTGGTACTGAGGAAAAGTAAAGGCCTATAAAGTGCAGTATATCAGAAGCAAATACAAATGTGTGTAACATTTTGTGGTTTCATTGTTCTGAATGCATGAAACGGTCTCCAGTATGAATCAACATCCACAGTATGGATTCAAGAATGTGTTCGTTTGGGAAACCATCACACAAGAAATGACTGGGAAAACATTCTACATCCACCACAGGGTTACACTGTCCAAACTACTGTACTCTAAAGAAAGTTTTAGGCAGCTTATGCTGGAAAAAAAAATGTATTAAAATGCACCACCAAAAGAACACAATACCACCAAAGTATTTGACACCTGATCATTACACCACCAGGGACTTGCATTCAAATACATAGGCCTGGCTCACAACTTCCATTCCAGTTCATCCCAAAGGTGTTGGATGGGGTTGAGATCAGGGCTCTGTGCAGTACTTCCATACTGAACTCATCCAACTCATCCAATCATGGAGTGCTTTGTGCACTGGAACACAGTCATGCTGAAAGAGAAATGGTGCCTACCCAAAGTTGAAGGCATGACATTGTCCAGAACATATTGCTATGCTGAAGCATTAAGACTGCCTTTCACTGGTAATAAGGGCCTAGACCAAACCCTGAAATACAAGTGTGTCCCAATACTTTTGTCCCTATAGTGTGTCATATTCGAAGTCTAGGGGGTCTGTTGTAATCCTTTGTGTTTCCTGGTCTACAGAAAAATCTGTGTTCACACTAAATTGTTGGAATCGATTTTTGTCAACGACTGTACATAGGCTTTTGCCACAATAAGCCCACCTCCTCCCTCCTGGCCGGTAGGTGGTGGACATCTGTTGTGTGGTATTAGAACTAAATACAGTCACATGGGATGAGTGACTGTAAATGAATTTGGTGTAAGAGGGAAAGAAAACGTGCGACGATTATAGAAAGTAACCGAGCGGTCGTGAGGCACTGTAGCATTTCTTGGGTCGTGATGTTTGAAAATAATAATTTAGATTAAACCACTGTCACCTGTTCTGCTTTAGCGAGGTGTGTGAGAGTCCCTCCCCGGTCCCAGAGATCCTCCTCTGGCTGGCTGGACGCTCCTCTCCGGGCAGGTGCAAACACCAGAAAATAACACTACACCAACGAGGGAGAAAAAACAAACCTTGACGTTGTGTGCTTTATCAAAGGAGACACTAACGAAGAAAATGTTCAGGCGAATATTACAAATGGTAAGAGAAAACTAGAGAAAGCCTTGTATTATTTCTTCAGTGTGGAAAGCTAGCTGGCTAGGATATGGATGCTAACGTAAACTCTTGTAAATGAAGGCCCGCCCGGGAAACAACAGGACGAAAGAAATAGCATAAAAGCTTGTCTGTTGGTCATAATCTTATGACAGTCTTATACCATACGTCTTAGGTGTCAGCCTGACCAAATACACTGGGTTGTGTGACACTCTGACTGTTTATATCACTGCTACTAGCTTAGCCCAATAACGGACTAGCCTCTTTGGCAAATGAGCTAGCTAATGCTAGCATATGTCTCTGAGGTCCCAAACTGTTTAAACAGTACAATTAAGTGCTGTAAATAAAAAAAAAAAGCCGGTGTCACATTTACGAAATAAGGTTGACGTTGTTAAAAGCTTTTACCCGTTCATTTAACAGTACTGTAGGCTTCTGTCACTGTTTCTGTCTGAGTGAATGTAAGATGGACATTTATTATAATGTTTATGCTGCTCTTACTTTTGAACGGTTCACATCGTATCATAACAAGGCAAATTTCCCGCTTGTGGGCTAATAAAGGGTTATCTTATCTTATCTGAACACCCAAATGCTATCTTCTGAATGGCCCTTGATGACAGCAGCTGCTCTGTGTTGGTGATGCTGAATTAGGCTGGAATTACTCTCCCCTGTTTAATAAGGCTGTTTGATCAGCCCGTTGTGGGGACCTGATAACCCAGAGTTATGTAAAACTGATGGCACATTGGGGACATTTCACATTTTGAAATGGTGAAATGTGGTAAGAAGTTCCAGGGTGCAGACACTCAGTGTGTGACACTGCTAATTGTAAAGGTGGACCTGCAACTGATACTGGTGCCACTGTTGTTCTGTGCTGTTATTCTGGTCTGAGAAAGCAGATTCCTCACCCTAGTTCTATACAGATGTACAGCGTTTAGTGTGCAAAATATTGTTGTCAGTCATTTAGACACACGTGAAACAGATGCGTTAACTCTGCCATAACTGGTTAATAGAAGGTTAATAAGACACAGTATTACACAATAATTATATTAGTTATAATAATGTAGTAGTTGCAGTAATTTGAAGTCATTTGGCTTAAAGAAGCAAATGACTCATTTACCCCAGAAGAACAACTGGCCTGCAGTCACATTGTTATTTCAGTGCAGCTTCCTGTTATTTCATTGGCTTTGATTTAGTCTACTTGGAAAATGTGAGTGACATGCTGTGTCATGGAGTATCAGTGCTGGCTGCTATTTTCTGGTTGCTGGGATCAAAGTTTGTTAAGAGAACTGTTCAGTGCTTCTCTAAATCAGTGTTGTGTTTCATTCAGATGTACTCAGATGTACAACAGTCTCGCCAAATGCAGTCCAGAGGCCACTGCCATACATCTCTGGCATGCCGTTTATTTCTTGATTGGAAAAGACACCTGAATTTTTTACTTCTTAATTTGATTATACTCATTCACATAAATATATTTAAATAGCCTGGATGGACTAAATAGATGTGATTTCACAGTCATTTGTTTCTAAAAGTTATCAGGGAATAGCAGAAGGTTGGATTCAGCCCAGCTGATGCTAGAGATTCCTGGTGGGTGGAATGTAACAGCCAGGCCAGCCCAAATGCTCACCAGTGATCCACTGCCGTCAGCCATGCCAAATCAACAAAGTGCTGAATGTGATAGAGACATTTAAACCCACCCTGTCCCCTCTGTCTCCCTCTTTGTTTATCCTCCCCTGTTCATCTTCATTCTACTGACTCTCCATTTCTGTCCATGTCTCACACAGACTCCTGGAAAAGGAGGCTCCCAGGCCTCTGAGTCTGAGCAGCCTTCAGCTGACATGAACAACGAGACTTCAGAGGTAACATAAATGAAGCATAATTATATTAAACATGCACTTTCATTAAAATGCATCTTATCCTTTTCCATTTACGGGCCTAAAGCAGGGTTAACGGCCTTCCATGTGATTGACTGTCTCTGTTTTTGTGTGCAGGGCTTCATTTGTCCACAGTGTATGAAGTCTCATAACTCTGCTGAGGAACTTTTCAAGCATTATGAAGTTTACCACGAACCCCAGGAGCAGCCCTCTCACCTTGGCACTGCCAGGTCAGAACGGAACCCAGCTCTCGCCACAAGTCCCCCAGCATAGATTCCCTCTCGTTTTTCTTTATATGGATTATGACACATCTTATTGTTTAGTCTCCTCACTTAGTGTGAGAAATAAATCTACTCTTTTATCTCTCATGTCATCTTAGCTCCACATAAATTCTAATGCTTATGCGCGCGCGCACACACACACACACACACACACACACACACTCACTCACTCTCTCACACCCACACAAAAATGCATGTGAGTGCTCTTGAGACAATGGCTACAATTCATGTATGCACTGGGGCAGATTTGTGGTCGTCCACTGTATGAGTTGTCTCTCTTAGTAATTCATACATGTTAACACAAATGCACATTAAGCATACCAAGATTTGGATTGTTAAACACTAAATGGGCCATTTCAACCCAAGACTCGTTTTCCTTATTGTTTTTGAAAATACAAAAAAAAAAAGTTTTGAGTGCTACATTCTGTTGTGACTTCTCCAGGGTTGAGAACTACAGTGATTTGTTTATAGTGGTCTATTCAAGTTGAAGTAATGTTTTACTGCAGACACTCTGTGAAAGAGTTGTTACAGCAGCAGATATGAGGATAAACATGATTAAACACTGGGCTGTTCCTGGCTGCCAGGAAGCAAATATAACATTGCAGCATTCTAATAGGTTCATTTGAAAGGAGTGGCTGAAATGTTTTTTCTCTTGACACTCCCATTTAGATTCCTGTCTGAAGCTTGCACTGCTTTTTGACAGAGGCATAATAACAGGCAGCCAGTCAGGACAGTGTCCATTTACATATGTCAGTCATTAGAACAAAGTTACGAAAACTCCTTGTTTTTGAAAGAAAAGATGTTTTTAGAGGATGGCAAATGGACATTAAAAGTGAATTGTGCTTTTGGTACATAAACTGACGCACTTTATAAGTGGACCTGAATATTTTAAATGACCTAGGTAAATTTTTGTAAGTACTTGACAAAGCACATTAGCTGGTATTCATTAGACAATCCATGATCATCATCTGCGTAGGTAAATTGATAATCAAAACAGGTGGATATTTGGCCTTCTCTGTCAGTTGTTTGAACTATAAGGAATAGAGGTCGACCGATGTATCGGTTTTGCCGATTAATCGGCACCGATAGTTGATTCCCGGAACTATCGGTTATCGGCA
>JBBPDB010000019.1:12545726-12563922 GCA_037974465.1 Brachypetersius altus
TTACTTATTTTTTCCTCCTTAAAAACTATCGGTTAATTAATCGGTTATCGGCAAGTACGGACCAACCTAGCTATCGGGAAGCAGTGCTGTTGTAATTGTGATGATATTTCCTGTTTTTTGTTGTTAGATTTTGATTTTGTTCCACCATAAAGGACTTGTGGTGTAATAAATCATTAATTAATCAGTACTTTATGACTGAACTAGGGATGCACCGAATATTCAGCCACCTAAAATTTTTGGGCAGAAATGGCAAAAAAAATGCATCGAATATATTTTTTACGCCACAGAAACAGCGATGACGCAATCAACAACTGCAGACTGCGCGCGCCGGATTGGATTACAGTCAGCTTGTCTGCCGTGTGGGCGCATTTCGATATATCTAAAGGGGGTTTTCCACTGACTGGTACCGGTTCAGTTCAGTTCAGTTCGGTTGTACTCTGTTCAGTTTGGTTTCGGCCCTACAGTTATCCACTACAACTGGTCGCTATAGCGACCAAACATTCTGTGAAGCAGCACGAGTGGAGTGCTCTAAGCTGAGGTAAACAACCAGCCATCATTACAATGATAAGCATAAATGAAATCAGAGGGGTTTTATTTCTTGTCCTTGGTTTATGGCTGTTGGCCACAAAACGGAGACACTTGGCCAGACAAGGCTTAAAGAAGCAACATTAGAGTTAGTTTATGCTAACGTTAATGCTAACGTTCAGTCAACAACACTGACATAACTATAGTGACCACCAATCGGTAATCTCCAGTTCGTACATGTCACAATTTAGTATCAGCTCAGCACGCTTTGAACATCGGCCAAGGTGGTACCAAGAATAGTACTGGGTACCAGATTTTAACAGTGTGTAGAGTTGAACCGAACCGGGCTGGTACCAGTCAGTGAAAACCCCCCAAAAGAAAGACTCGGAAAGCCATTTGTAAAGCGTGGAATGCCGACATTTCAAGAGAGGCTGCATCCACAAAGGCACAGAGTATGAAGCATAGACGAGGCGAGACCCTTTGAGCACATCCACTCTGTCTGTGTTTTTGAAAAGGCAAGAGCGATGACAGTTAATATATGGGCTGTCAGTCTTTATTTTGATACACTTTTGTTATAGGTCTACAGAAAATGTTGTTTATCTTTCAGCAGTTTTAAAGCACTTGTTCTGAATGGACTTTGTTCATGCACTTCGTCCAGAATATTAAAATGCACTTGAATACTTTGAGAGAACATATTTATCTGTATAATATTTTAGCTATCTTTAGGCTATTCATGAGTGGGGCCAAGTAAAATATTTTATTTCAAATTGTATTTTATATTGTGCATTGTTTGAATGCTAAATAAGTATTGTCATAGTTTTGTAACAGATTCTTTTAATAATTTAATAATAATTTCTTTTGGTGCATCCCTAGACTGAACACTTTCAAAATATTGACCATCCAAAATGTTTGCTCTTTACTGAGTTATGAAGTTTCTTTTTTAGGGATGACCTAGCTTTTTTGCGCCAGGAAGTGCAGGATTTACAGGCATCGTTGAAGGTATGCACTGTCCTCTGCCTTTGTTCTATTTAAACTTCAATGAGCATAAAATCATAGCATTTCTGTTGCTCATTTGTTTCTCTGTGGTTTTATTAATCACATGCGTTTGTCTGGGACCTTCCAAACTCTTTTTCGTAAATGTTACAGGAAGAACGATGGTTTTCAGGGGAACTGAAAAAAGAACTAGACAAAGTACAAGGACATCTGAAGCAAGTAATTTCTTTCAAATACTAATCAGATGATGTTTGTCATTCTCACCTGAGGCTGTCATACTTTAAAGCTGAAACAACCTTGAAGGTTACCTACCAATTGATTTGCAGTAGCTTCTCACTGTATTTCATGATGGATTTGTTCTTTTCCATACTAGGGGCAGCAGAATGATGGTCAGGCCAGTATGGAGGAGTCGGGTAAGCCCTCTCTAATTTTGGTTCCTAACTGACAGGTTCATACTTACTGACTTGACTATATGTGAGGCCTTTTTGTTTTTAGTATCTTCTGAATTAAAGTATTACCTAAACATCTTCAGACTTTCATACACCTCCTAAATGTAGACTTAGAAAAGGCAATTAAACAAACAAGTCAAAAATATTACACTTGGTCCTTTTTAATTGAAAATGACCAAGTGAAATATTATAAAAACAATACAATATTACATATCTGAAAGGTTCAGGAGTATGAGAATCTCAAAGATTTTAACGTCAGATTAAAGTTTTCAGTCTATTATAGAAAAGGGATCAAGCAAAGTCTGATCTTCACAATGTGTTTGGGGAAGTGTATCACGGCACAAAGAGCTGTTGATTTTTATTAGGTTAGAAAAGGTTGCATCTCTAAAGAGTTTGGACTCTGAGGGTGCACAATTAGACAGATTATATACAAATGGAGGAAACTTAAATCCACTGTTTGCCTCCCCAGGTGTGGTTGACCAACAAAAACAAACCACTCCAAGAGCAAGGCAATAGCCCACATTACACAGGGTAATTTCTAAACAACTAGGCTTCTCTTACTTTGGCTATGTTCGAGAGTCCATCAATAGGAAAATAATAAATGACAATAGTGTACATGACAGGAATGTGCCATAAAAAAGCCTTTTTGGGTTTACATGAGAAGTGTTAAATGTAGAGAACTGCATAAGAACCCTATACATCTGTGAAACGTGGTGGTAGTATAATTTGTTTTTGCTGCATGTGGGCCAGGACGACTTGCCCTAGAACAATAAATTCTGAATTATACTAGCTAATTCTAACTAGTTTCAATCCATGAACTGAATCTGAAGAGAATGTGGATCATGCAGCAAGGCAGCAACCCTAAGAACACAAGTCGTTTTACCACAGAATGGTTAAAGAAGGATAAAGGTTCTTGGAATGGCCAGGTCAAAGTCCTGATCTTAACCTGATAGAAATCTTGCAGAAGGTATAACTTGAAGTGAGCAGTTTATGCCAGGAAACCCATTGTTTGTTAATGAATGGGTTAAAATTCCTCAAAGTCAATGTGCCGGACTGATTAGCAATTATTGGAAATGTTTATTTGCAGTTTTTTCTGCAAAAGTATGTGAAAGCAAAGCTTCACATACTTTTACTACTTAAAGATATGCCATATTATTTATCTCAATACATAAATCAAAAGGTGTTTGTGTGTTTGTCTGTTCATTTAACAGTACTGCATCAAGAAACACTTATTATATTTTATGTCGTGTTTATGCAGGAACGTAGAAAGTTCTGTTCAAAAACGAACAAGCAAGAATATATGTCAGCATGTACAGATTTCTGCATGTTCTAAATGAAAGCATTGATTTGGTAAATCCTGTGTCAAACATTTTGGGTGTGTTCTCAGAACTGGAGATGAAGCTGCATGAGGCTGAGACAGAGAAGTTCAACATCAAACAGATGAAAGACCTTTTTGAACAGAAGGCTGCCCAGCTGGCCACTGAGATAGTTGGTAAGGGGATTGTCAATCTAAAGTCAGATCAGATTGTTGAAACTGTATTTGTATTTGTATTTAATGTTCTGTATGTGCTGATCTCCACACTTGCTGACTGTGTTATGATCATGTGTGTTCAATCCCAGACATCAAGTCACGGTATGATGAGGAAAAGAGCCTGAGAGAAGTGGCAGAACAAAGGGTGGCCAGTCTGCAGCAGGACCTTCAGAGAGAGAGGCAGGAGAAAGACAAATTTGCCACAGAGCTGGTAATAAATCTGTCATTCACTCACACAACTCTGTTATTACTAGAGGTGGGCATAGATTAATTTTTTAAATCTAGATTAATCTCATTGTAATCTTGGAATTAATCTAGATAAAAATGACTCATTTGAATTCTGCCGAAGGTCTGAAACCCCCCTCCCCAAAATTATCCCAATGCCTATTTTTATAGTGTAAACCATAAATATGCCTCCAAATGTTCTCCCAGATCACTTTAATTTCATTTTGAACTCAGTTTAATACATTACCCTTAAAGAAAATGTAAATATAAACCTGAGGTTTAAATACGGAAAAGTCAGGAACGAGAGAGAGACAGAGAGAGAGAGAGACAGAGAGAAAGGGTGAGGGAGTGGGAGAGAAAAAGAGAGAGAGAGAGAGAGAGACGATCCGCACGCTCCGGAAAAGTCACGAACGAGACAGAGAGAGAGAGAGAGAAACAGAGAGAGCGAGACAGGTTTAAAACGGGCGCGATCCGGAAAAGTCACAAACGAGAGAGAGACAGACCGAGTAAATCCGCGCTAAAATATCAAGGTGAAAGTCGTCATAGTTTGTGTAGTATAGACCCAGCTCCCAACCAAACTTTGTGAATAGATTAACGGCGATAATTTTTTTTTATCGCGCGATAAGCGTCTCACATTAAGGCAGCACGTTAACGCCGATAACAGCCCATCACTAGTTATTACGCTTAGTTATTACTCATAAGGTCCGTCTAACATTTAGTTTTGTGGAGTACCAGCCACTTTTAGTGCAAGCAGTGTGTTTACAGTGGGAAATGAAATACGATGTTGTGTACTGATAATATAAAGGGTAGGAGTAGCCTAGTGGGTAAAACACTTGCCTGTGAACCTGATGACCACCAAGTTGCAAGTTCAAGCCCCCACTTTCTACCACTGTGTCCTTGAATAAGACAATTAACCCTCAGTGGCTCCATGGGGATTGTACTTGTAAGTACACTGAAAATGAAGTACTCTGTGCCTGCAGACTGCCTTAGAGAAAGTAGTGCAGCCATCAGTGACCACTGACACAGATTAGGACCAAGGAGTTTGTTTGGAGACATGCTGTGTCATGGTGTGGTAATTTATTATTTCTGTTTAGTGCAAAAAGACAGTAACACTTGGGGTGGGAGATATGACGATATGATATCGTGAAGACAATCTATGTACTGACGATCTGCCAAAGCAGAGAGATCATAGAACACCGTTCTTTGCTGATATACTGGATCTTTTGCCCTGCTGCAGCTTCAGAGGCCCGGGGTGGAGGATGTGGAAGTGTTGAAGAGGGAATTGGTGCAAGTGCAGACATTGATGGACAACATGACGCGTGAAAGAGAGGAGGAATCAGAGCGGCTCAAGAACCAGTATGAACAACTGCAGGCTAACTTCACTACCTCAGAGGTAAGGCCCAAACCAGAAGATTTCCATATACAAACACGTGCAGGACAAGTACATAATGTATTGTTAGAATATACAGTGAGGAACATGAGTTTTTGAACACCCTGCGATTTTGCAAGTTGGGGTCATGGAGGGGTCTGAAATTCATATTGTAGGTGCATGCCTACTGTGAAAGACAGAATGTAAAAAACATTTTCAGGAAATCACATTGTATGATTTGTAAAGAATTTGTATTGCACTGTTGCACATAAGTATTTGAACACCTGAGAAAATCAGTGTTACTATTTGGTACAGAAGCCTTTGTTTGCAATTACAGAGGTCAAAGTTCTATTTTGGACTCCTCCGACTTTCTCCCATGCCTCCTCTGGATCACCCAGATGGTCATAGGCAAACTTCAGACGGGCCTGGACATGTGATGACTTGAGCAGGGGAACCTTGCGTGCAATCAGTGTTAATTTGAAACCATGACGGCGTAGTGTTCTACCGACAGTGACCTTTGAAACTGTGGTCCCAGCTCACTTCATGTCATTGACCAGCTCCTCCTGTGTAGCTCTGGGCTGATTCCTCACCATTCTTATCATCAGTGATACCCCACTAGGTGAGATCTTGCATGGAGCCTCAGCCCGAGGGAGACTGACAGTGGTCTTTAGCCTCTTCAGTTGACAGTTGATCTGTTTTCACCATGCTGCTTGACAATTGCCCTGTAGCCCTTTACAGCCTTGTGGAGGTCCACAGATTTGTCTCGGGTGTCTTTGGACAGCTCTTTGGTCTTGCCCATTGTAGTAGTTGGAGTCTGACTGACTGTGGGGTGGACAGGTGTTTTTAAAGAGCTCAGACAGGTGCTACTAATTAGTATTACTAAGTGGAGTAGAGGTGGACTTCTTAAAGGCAGATTAACAGGTCTTTGAGAGCCAGAATTCTTGCTAATTGCCAGATGTTCAAATACTTATGTGCAACAGTGCAATACAAATAAATTCTTTACAAATTATACAATGTGATTTCCTGATATATTTTTTTTACAATGTGAATTTCAGACACCTCATGATTTCTAAGTAACATGTAGAATTTTACTAACATTATTTAGGTTTTTGATTATTCAACCTTTTTTGTGTTGATGTATTTAATGCTATTTATTTGTTTACATTTTAGTCAAATGTTTAGTCTTTCATAAATAGTTTTATGAGTAACTTTGCTTTCTGTTAGTGAGGATTTTGTAGGTCAGTGCCAGACATATTCAGTGTCCTCTGAGCCTGATTACTGAGGTTAACCATTAACTGGCTACTTGCAGCTGTTCCATCATAGTACTTCCTGTAAACAAGCTTATAATCACCTCCTGCAAAACCTTTGCACCACCTGACCCCAGCTGTGATTATGTAAAAGCTTCCAAAGTCAAGCTATGGATCCTTCATCTGCACACAGACATGCTTTTCATTCCTCTTTTTGGTTGCAGGTGACTCTTTTAGCCTCTTTTAGACTGTCCTCTACTGGCTGAAAGAGGAATTGAGTGTGAACACAGACAAAATAATTTGTCACTCCAGCAGTGTTTTTGTCACATACTGTCCTGTATGTGAATGATTGTTTTAAGAGGCCAGATGAGTTGTACATGAAGTGTTTGAGAAAGCTTTTTTAACTGCTTGCCATTCTGTGTTTCACACTCACCTGTGTGCTGTGTTTGTGTGCCCCTCTCCTTCCTTCTCTTTGTCTCTGCCGTATCCCACCCTACCTGCTTTGCACTGTCTTGAAGATTCGTAAACTGGAGGTAACTCTATCAACTTTCACCTCAGTTTTTGTTACCCCTACTACCGCACTTTTAGTAAGGATATAAGCAGTAATTACCCCATGAAGCTCAAAATAACAAACATCATCTTCAGAACCACGTCATCTTCGATTACTCTGGTCCTGCATTTTTGGCAGCTTTTCATGGGAGTCTGCATGCTTGTTGACCTTGAGCAGTTCCTCTTGAACCATGAAAGTTCAGATGTTTTGACTGTTTTTCTACAGACAACAATTGCCCAGCTGAAGGCTGAATTGGAGAAAGGTCCCCAAGAAGCTGCTGTGTACACACAACAGATACACCAACTACAGAGCAACCTGAACAACCTCCAGCAACAAAACCAGGTATTTTACACACACACACACACACACACACACACAGACTTATATTGGTATTTCAGTGATCCATGTATTATTCTAACAATTAGATAATCAGTTTATGATGTTTGAGCTTTTAGACCCCAATACAGTTCTTGCTGATGTCGCTCATTTAGAGTATAAATAGTTTAGGCTATGAAATGTCCCTGAAAATAACAAAATATTAATTGTATTACTTTTAAATTGGGAGTGCAACTTCTGACATAGGGTGTCCAACAAGTTCATGTGGATGTGAAGGTGTCCATGTATATTTGTTCATATACTATATTCTGCTGGACTCGTCGGCCTCCAAGTCAAAGGCAACCTGAGTGTTAATAGCACAGTGTGGGGAATGTTCAGACTTCAGAGTATGCCTTCAAAATGACCTGCAGATACCCTATTAATCTTTTGGATTTTGAACTAATCATTAAGCAGGTGCATTTATAACATATGTTTGTTTGTTTTCTAAATTAATGAGGAACTAGTAATCAAGAAAAAGTACTACTACTACTAACTTTTCAATGAACAGAAATGTCATAGTAAATAAACCTTTAGTATAATTACGTTCGTCCAAGTTTGTCTGGTTTCTTCAATGAGCTATGAATGCATAATAATTAAAGGAAATGTGAGAGGCTAGAAGGGGTGACAATGGAATACAATAACTATGTAGTACTATATTTTAATGACCTACTTTATGACCCCACAAACTCCACATGTACTATAACCAGGCGTGATGAGAGCTTGCAGGTTATAAACACCCTGTAATTTGAGCCAGTGTCCAATTTTAACTCTACTGTGCTGGTGTTTGTATGTAACATAGACTCCCTTTCAAGAAACAGTGTGACATGGTTTTACTGGAAACCCCTTTTTGCTGCTGGTGCGGGTTGGCCAGTGCAGGATAACCTTGTCAGCACACCACATTTTCTGTCGTCTGACACTATTGCGAGAGAATTGCTTCACTAACTCTATAATTAAACCAGCAGGGGGTGATGTGTGCAATGCCAGTTCGGTGTTTCAGGGTTATAAACCCACTCAGGTAATGATCCTGAGTGACCAAAGCCTTTGTTCATGTTGTCAGAAAGGATTAGAATGTTTCATTTTAGAGACAGTGGGCCTCTGGAAAAATGGAGGGTCCTTTTGTTAGGTGGTAACATCACCGTCAAAATAGCCTGAGTAATAGTTTTACTATTTATATGCTTTTTAATGCACAACTATGTGCTGAATGTAAGGTTTTTGCAAAAATGTACAGCACAGATGTTGCAAATTAATTATATGTGTCCGGTTTTATTCTTTCCTTCAATATATGAGCAAAGCAACACAATGTGCATAAGAATATGTGCCATATTGTGTTAGTGCAAATATGTGCCAATAAGTGCTGCATTTCAAAGTATATAGTTTAACCAAGCATGCACTGTGTGGTAGTTTAGATCGGTTTGGTTGTTGCACACGAAAACTTAAATTTCAACTTCATCGTTTTATGTGCAGGTTGAGAGGACAAACAATGACCAGTTAATTGCCCAAAACAAGCTAAGATTGGTTTGTCAAACCGTTGCCTGGATTATTGACATGCTAGAAATTTTATGTGCTGTCTTACAAGAGAGTTTCTCTAAGCTGCTTGCAAACCACAGCCTTGCATAAACACAACCATTACTCCTACACAGGTTGCCATTTGTTGTTTTATATGCTGACTTTATGTTTGACTGAATGGACTGGTGGTGTATCTCTTTTCAAAATAAACCTCAGTATCTATACTGTCTCATCTTGTGGACATCACATTCTGTTTTGTTTGTTGCACGCTTTTACTGGGTACTGGGATGCCCAGCATATTGCTTTGAATGAAAAAACACGAGCACCCATGTCAACTGGACTGAATATGTTTGTCCACTGTGAACATATCCATCATAGGCATTAGTTGAAAACGATGAGCAAATGTACAATGTGAGCTGTGACCAGTGAACAAGAATTCTGAAATCACAGTGTATGCCTGGCTTTGTTCAGTCTCTCAGTCAGGCAAACCTACAACTAAAAAGGCTGCATTTCAATTGGAGTAACATTTTATTCAGTGGAACTGGTTTTTATCTCCTTCACTATTTTTATATTTAATAAGTAGTGTTTAGCAGATAAAATGATTATCTTCACTCCTCCTGCTTGTTCACTCTGTCTTTACCACCACTGTATACTAGTTAATTGCAGCGTAGTTGGCTGAATGCTGAGTAAGCATTCATTAACAGCGTTCATTTCATATCCATGATGATGTAACTGAAGTTTTTGTCCAACTTAGACATTGTTCTCTAATTGATTGCGTGCATTTTGGGAAATCTGTTTGAAATAACTTCGATGTGTTTTCTGAAACCTACACCTCAATCTAAATGGGTCTGATGAGTCACCTGTACCATTACTATAGGGTAATAGAAATAGTGTCACTGAGGGTGGAACTTATACAATAAGGGTAATAGAGAACGTACATGAAAGTAATAGGCCTGTATAATGAATAAATGCAACAGGTGAACAAAAGACTGGAGATATTAATGACAAAGAGGACAAAGAATAGATGAAAGGAAAGAGAGCTTGTTGTAAATACAAGCTCAGCTGTCGTCTGCGTAAGCAGTACATGGAGAAGGCTTAGAGGACCGGCCTGTCACCACACCCTGTTAGCATAGCCATGTCGGCACTGACTTTATAGCAGCCTCTGAACAAGGTTAGCATGTTCTGCCCCTGGCATTTCTTGTTTCCAGTTCAGGCATCATAAAATTGCCCTGTGCTTAAATGTCACTATGTTACTGTTTAGAATCTCAAGAGTCTCTGAGACTGTGGACTGTGATTCTTGGACTTAATTTATTTATTTTTTTTTTCTTTTCATGTGATCAGATTTGTGGATTTAAGCATGGTAATTTGCTAATATTTTTTTCTGTTGTAGATGGACCCTTTCTTGTATTGTAGTTTTATGCCATTTTGTTTGTGTAATGTACCAAAACTATTAATTCATAATTCAGTTATCTGTGTGCATGTGTCTCATAGGTCAGCAACATCTGTTTTGATCGTCTATGCTGTAATGTACCTCATTCTATAAAGAAGTTCAGGTTAAAACACTCCCTATTAGTTCAGTACACATGAACAGGGATGAAATGTTACAGGGAGAATAGGCACGGTAATTGCACTGATTTTCGTAACTGATCCCAAAAGTTTTTGCAGAATACTTTCTGTTTATGAAGAGAGTGGTATTGAAACATTATAGTACTAATAATGTTTACTTATGGCCTCAAACTCTTCTGTTTCAAAAATGAAGTTAAGGTAGTTTTCAGTGGTCATGGTGGTGATTTTAAATATCCTAAACATAGCTCAAGCATCCTCTTTATGAACATTAGTGTCTATTGCCACTCCTGTCTTTATCAAACATAGCTTTCATAGTATAACAAAGTTGAATGAATCTCTGAAAAAACACTATCACAATACACAAACATTCTTAACTTCAGTGTACAATAACAAGGGTTTGTTCCAAGTAATAATTTCTGTTGTGTTTTATCGTAATTTACTAGGATAAAGATTACATTTGCAATGTCTTACAGTCAAAATATGTTTGTGTGGCCTGATGACAACCTTTCATTAAAACACATTTCATTAATTGTTATATAGATATGCAGTAACTACCTAGACTAACTTGAGTTCTTGGCTTACTCAGCTGCTGTCAGAGAAGCTGTCCCGCAGGGAGAAGGAGAACCAGGAGCAAGAGGAGCACCTGGTACAGGAGCAAGCCTCCAAGAAAAACCTGCAAGCCAACCTACACCAGAGAGAACTGGAGCTGCAGGAGGTCCAGGCACGGGCATCTGCAGGTGAGAACTCACTTGGCCGGACTCAAACTGAGTTAGCTGAGCGCGGTGAGGAGGTGACACGCCTCAAACAGGAGCTCACTGAGCTGGAGAAGAGCCACCAGGAGCTGAAGGCTGACCGCAAACAGCTTCAACAGCAAAGAGAGGAGAGAGAGAGCCAGGGTTTGCAGCAGCAGAGTGAGATCAGTCAGGTGAGCACATGTGCACACATTAGCTCCTCACTTTTGTGACTGACTGTGTAGACTTATTTGCAGCTCACTGCTCTGTCCTGTGTTGTTAAGCTGCATGCAAAGCTACTGGAGACTGAGCGTCAGCTGGGGGAAGTACAGGGCAGACTGAAGGAGCAGAGGCAGCTGTCTGGAGAGAAGCTCAAAGACAGAGAGCAACAGGTTGTTGACTTGCAGCTCAAACTCTCCCGCTTGGATGAGCAGGTGGGTTTGGAGAGGGACTTGTGCCTGAAAATATGCATTAATTGCTGTCATACAAATCCAGCATGTATATTGTCTCAGGCAGACAGTTGGAAGACATCACGTTCCTTATCATGATGTTTCACATTCCTTACTGTGGCCTTGGTTTGACTCTGTGGTTAGCTGTGTTGACTCGCGTTTGTTGTGCTCCAGCTGAAGGAGAACGCTACCAAGTCCACAGATTTGCAGCACCAGCTGGACAAATCCAAACAGCAACACCAAGAACTGCAGGCTCTTCAGCAGACCACCAATGGCAAGCTGCGAGAAGCACAGGTAAATTACCCACCCTAAAATTTTCATAGGCACCTCACACTGCAGTATGTGGTATCAAAAGCACGTGACTAGTCGTATATGCCAAGACAGGTTTTATTGGACTATGAGCTAAATCTTCATCCCTGTTCCCATCCCATCCCTTCATCCCAACAGTTTTTGACTTGAATTTGTTTCATGTGTTTGCCTATGTGTAAAGTGTAAGACAAAAAATGAAATTCCTGTTTTCTCTCTGCCAGAATGATTTGGAGCAGGTATTGCGTCAGATTGGAGACAAAGACCAAAAAATCCAAAACCTGGAGGCCCTGCTGCAGAAGAGTAAGGCCAGCCTCACCCAGTTGGAGACTGAAAGAGAGGACCTGTGTGCCAAGATTCAGGCAGGAGAAGGAGAGGCTGCTTTACTCAACCAGCTTCAGGAAAAGAACCACACTTTACAGGAGCAGGTGCAAGAGACCCCTTTCTGTGCATACAAACGTGCACATACATACATAACATTTCTTCTCAAATCTAGGGTATTCATAGGGCTTTATCCCCCTTTGTTGCAGTAATAGCCTGTACTCTTCCATGAACACGATGACTACAAAGTCGCCAGTTCAAACCCCCACTTTCTACCATTGTGTTCTTGAGCAAGACACTTAACCCTCAGTTGCTCCAGGGGGACTGTTCCTGTAACTAACAATTGTAAATTGCTCAGGATAAGAGTGTCAGCCAAATGCGCCCTTTAGAGGATGGCACATTGCTGTAAAATTTGATTGCTTTAATCACTTTTTGTTTGTCTATAGATAACTCAGTTAACGGACAAACTGAAAAACCAGTCAGAGAGCCATAAGCAGGCTCAAGAGAACCTCCATGAGCAGTTACAGGAGCAGAAAAGCCAGCTCCGCTCAGCGCAAGACCGCTGCCAGGGCTTGGAGAGCACTGTGACTGATCTGACTGCTCAGCTCACCCTGAGCAAGGAAAGAGTGGCTCAGCTTGATACCCAGGTACTTTATGATATTTTATAGGATGTTCAATAATGAGTTTGTACATGCAAAACTAAATGACCAATCAGATAAGACGAATGCAAATGGTTCTGATAAAGTTAAAAAAAAAGTTTTTTGTAGAGGAAGAGTGCTCTAAAATCTTGTACTGAAGCAGCGTTTGTGAGATGATATGTGATTTTGGTTCATAGCTGAAAGCTAAGACGGAAATGCTGCTGTCTGCTGAAGCCGCAAAGACTGCCCAGAGAGCTGACCTCGAAAACCATTTAGAAACAACACAGCATGCACTGCAGGACAAGCAGCAGGTACAGGCCCAATTATACATCTTGTTGTACTTTGTCTTTTTATCTTTTTTCAGTGTAACTGAACCTGGACAAAAGAGAAACATTTATTTAAATCCAGGTTTACAGACAGTCCAACAGAATTCATCTATTTGGTTATCTCTTAGCCCTTTTAGTAGGTTCACAGAGTATGTAACTATTCTGTGTGTGCAGGAGTTGAGTAAGGCTAAGGCACAGTTGGAGGAGCTGGGTCGTAGACTGCAGGAGAAACAGGAGCATTGCTCTCAGCTTGAGGCCACTTTAAAGGAAAACAGGGACCAGCTGCTGGCTGCAGAGCAGAAGGCAGACATGCTGGAGAATCAGGCCAAGGTCAGCAACACTTACCTCACAAGCCATACATTCCCTTTCTGCTTAGTCATGTCACATCCACCATGCTGCCAGCCCTCACCTGATCCATTAGGACTGAGAATTCCCTTACTGCCGTCTATCCTCTACTACCTGCTTCATGACTTTGTCTGCTCATCTTGAGCTCACATCTTTTAGATAGCCTGCGTGCCGGTTGTTCATGTCAATTTAATGGCTGTGAATGTGTGGCAGAAAGTGGCGGCTGAGTTGACAGAGCTGCACTCTGGGAAGGAGCAGGCACAGAAGCAGCAGCAGAGACAGCTGCAGCACATCAGTGATCTGGAGAAGAACAAGAAGGAGCTGAGCTGCCAACTAGACACTGAGAAACAAGGGTAGGCATTTATGTACCTTCGACCTTTTACACACCAGGGGATCACAATGTATTGGTTTTTTTTTACACAATATTTATTTTAGACATACTGGTTCATTGTGAAGTTGCAATATGCAAAATTGCATTTTAAAACTTTAATTACGTGCTATGAGCATTCTGAAAAACGTCAGATTTTGTTAGATGTTTTAGTGATTTACATAATCACAATATTGTACATAATGTTGGTTACTGTTAAACACTTTAACCACACATGAATTGTTCACAAAGATGTTTTTTATATAGTACAAGGCATATTGCATTTTATTGCAGTAAATAGCAAGGCAATTACAAGCACATTATGTTCATATCGAGCAGACCATCTTCTGATACTGATGCTTGCTGAGTGAGAGACTTCTTTAGGTATTAACAATAAAAGAAAGGAAACTTAATCTAAGAGAGTGGATTATTCCAGATTTTTGTGTTTAAGCCGTGTCACTGTCGCTGTCCTTCAGGGCTGCAGTGCTGCAGGTGGAATTGCAGAAGAAGAGCTCAGCTTTGGCAGACACACAAAAGCATTTGGAGAAAGTGGACAAAGAGCGCAGTGGGCTGCAGACTAGCCTGGACAAACTCACCAAAGAGGGACAGGCACGACAGGCTGAGTTAGAGAAAAAGCTCCAGGGGCTAAGTACAGAGCTTCAGAAGGCCCAACAGGAGAAGGATACTCAGGCCAAAGAGTTCATTTCAGTGAGGGAGGCTCTGACCAAGGCCTCCTTATCCCTGAAGGAGAACCTGACTCAGCTGGAGAAGGAGAAGAAGAGCAGCGCGACTTCTCTGGAGGAGAAGGTGCCCGAATTATTATGTGCTATTTATGTCGCTCTTCTGTTTATAAGTTAAAACAGAAAGTCACCCAAGACTCTGTTACAGTTGTTAAGGTTTGGAAATAACCAAAATAACCTGCCAGAGTATATAACATACACAAGTGATTAGTATAGAATCTATTAGTAATAATACATTCTAGAAATAAAGTAATACATTAATAATTGCAATAAATGGTTATTAAAATATAGTTTGTTTACATTAACAGTTTTAATAGTAGACTATGGTTGCCACCAAAAAAATTATGAGAATGCCACAAACAGCAAAATATTTCTGTTTGTGAATTTTGTGTGTGTGAGTATTTTATATCAGCTCTGAACATGACTAAGCCAACTGAAAATATTGATGTGTAATGTGCGTACATGATACACAAATTTTACTGTAATATGCTCTAATATTGCTGTCATGTAGTGTATCGCAGAGTGAGTCATATTGAATTCCTCTATGGACCAACCGTCTAAGGTCTATACCTCCTCCTTACAGGAGGCTGCACCGCATTAACACATCTCTGTCATGTCAATTTAAAAAAAAAAAAAAACTAAACTAAAAATTCAAATGATACTCTTATAATAATTGAATCAATATTGGCTGAGATCCGTTGGTCTTGACTGAATTACTTTATTAAAATATTTGTCAATACATTAATGCTAAACCAATATTGTGTATTATAATAGTATACACTGATTGAATGTAAACTAATATGTCAATTAGTAACCTGAAACTGGCCTTTCAAAAATTGGTGAAATACCAAGCATTTCTTCTTTTCTCTCTTACAGGAAAAAGCTCATAAGAAGTCCCTACAAGAGCTTCAGAATAGTCTGGGTGCTACATCTAAAGAATTAAGCACAGCTAAGTCTCAATTAGAGAAAATGGCAGAGGTAAGAACTGCAAAGAACATCTTATGTTCTTGAAAATATGCATGTGGTTAATGGTTTAAGAGCGACTAGGCAGACCTTAAAGAATGTTATTGCATTTAGGCTGAGAAGGGGTTTCAGACCCAGCTGGCAGCACTGAATACCCAGTTGAAACAGACTCAGGATGCACTGAAAGAGAAGGAGAAAGAGGTACAGCAGCTACAGACACAGCTGAAGACAGCCCAGGGGTCCTTCAGTCAAGAAGTTAAGAAACTGCAGAGTCAAGTGGCAGAGCTGCAGACAGCCCAGGCTCAAAAGGTATGTGCCTGATGTAGGGCTGCACGATTATGGGCAAAATGATAATCATAATTATTTTTACCAATATTGAAATCACGATTATTCTGACTCAACCTTACTCACGCGCTCCTCTTAATTTAATCTTGGCAGACAAAATCCTAATGTGCCTGATATGTCTTTGGTGGTGTGTTAGTTTGGTTGGAATTTTTCCAGTTGTAACAAAAGTGTCTGAATTGTAGCTCTTGAGCAAAGTGTCCTCATGCCTTTATTGAAAGAAACAGCAGAATTCACAGCAGTCCAAACTTCATTCTATTGTGGAATCAATCGAAAACGTTTTTATATAGTCGAGGAAACATTGCGTGAATCAGCTTTAGAGTGAAAAGCATCTACTGCATGTAATTTTTTAATCCTGTGTGTGTGCTTTAGGTGGAAGGGTTGACCAAACTGAAGGAGCAGATGGCAGGGGTGTCAAAAGAGCTGAGCTCGGAGAAAAGTCGCAGTGCAGAGATGCAAAAGGCATGTGACCTCACCAAGGACAGTCTGGCCAAACTACAGTCTGACTACTATGGCAAAGAGTCTGAGGTCTCTGCCCTGCGTCAGGATCTCAAGGTGTGTTTGTGACTGTGAAATTTTACAGCACAGATGATCCATTATAAATAGGAGCCACCTTTTAACATAGAGGTTAGCTGGATGGACCAAAACACTAAAGGCTGTTTGTGTATCCTGAGTCTGTTTATTCTTTTTTTAGAGTTATGCTCCATGGATGGCCATTTAAAAATAATTTTACTGAAATGGATCAGTGTATAATTCAACTTAATAAGCCCTCATTATTGTTTAATCAGACCGCAGTGTTAATCATGGTTTCTTGATCAAATAGTAGTGGTTTCTTTTTTGTTATTGACCAAGGATTGTTAACAGTATAATTGACTAAAGATTCTTTCTGTGCATTAATAAACCATTATACTATGATAGATAAACTCAAATGCTAGAAGGATGGCATTTTAAACATAAAATACTACTGTAGTGTAGTTAATCTCTCAGCTTGGGTTGTCCTGCATAGGTGAGCGAGGATAAGTTAGCTTTGGCTCAGGAAGAGCTGGTAAGTAGCACCAACCAGCTGAACAACCGAGAGGCCCAGATCCAGGATTTAAAGACTGGCGGAGCTGCTCTGGAGAAGGACCTAATAAAGAAGGATGAGAAGCTCAAGCAGCAGGAGGAGGCACTCAGAGAACTCCAAAAACAACAGGTACTGCCACCCAACTTTATGTCTACTTTTCTATAATGCTGAAAGGAGACAAGATAAATATACTGCGAGTAATTCTCATTTTTACTAGTCCTCACCATCTGTGCTAGGTTCTGCCTCAGATGCTCCAGCCACAGAGGATCTGATATATATTTTATAGAGCTTGGGAATCAGCGTAACATTGCACTGCATAATGGATTATTCTGTCTCAATGAGTTAATTCTTTGTTTATATGCTCTGAATACTACCACGCATTGTTAAGCTTGAACCGAATATGATTTATTGGGGTTTTGGATATGTGTCATGCTTATAAAAAAATGCTTTCTGTTTAAATGTTATTGTACTGCACCTGCACTACATTTACATTTTGGCACCTATACTGCACCATGTAAGGTGGATGTTTACACAAAATAACAAGTCTATCTAAAGTTGTTTCTGCCTAAAGGGTATTAGCTTAGTTACAGTATAACTCAATGTCAACTCTTTTTGCTGGAACAGTGAGTTGTGTGTTACAAAACATAACGTTGCTAAATGTTTTAATGTTTAATGACATGATTCCAATTTAAATAGAGCTGTGTCTACATTGTTAAAGGGAACATCCATTCTTATCTCCTTCCTTGATTTTGTCTCATGTGTTAGCCATGTGGATTCACACATTAGTTAGCTCTTCTCATGTATTGATACAGATAAAGACAAATTAAAATAAAATATCCACTCTGTCATTTTGAAGGCTGACTAATCCGGCCAAAATGATGGATCCATAGGTTACTATATCATGAAATCACATTCCCAAGCCCTGTTGGAATCTTGCCTACACTCTCATAGGAGATCGGCACTTCCCTGGCTGCTTTGCATAATGTGACAAAAGGCCTTTTGGAGAGTCAATATCCTAAAGAGGAACAAAAAAAGTTTGTGCACTTCATGTTTGTAAAAGTATTAGGGCTGTCAGTAGATTAAAAGTTTTAATCGCGATTAATCTCATGTTTGCCATAGTTAACTCGCGATTAATCGCACCTTTAAGTCTGTACTTAATATACTGTTTATAATACTCTTATCAACACAGAAGTAGACAAATATGTTTGCTTTGGGCAGATTTATCTTTATTAATGATAAAAGTGGAATAACACTGTTAAAAAGACTGTA
>JBBPDB010000019.1:12566057-12599579 GCA_037974465.1 Brachypetersius altus
GCGTTACTGCGGTGAAAGCACCGACTTTCAAAATAAAAGGATTTTAAAAACCTGCGTTAACGCGCGATAAAATAATTATCGGCGTTAAGTAAATAATGCGTTAACGCGATAATAACGCGTTAACTTTCCCAGCCCTAAAAAGTATCAAATAAAAGTAACAAACAAACAAGATGTACTATGATGACAGGCTTCACGAGTTTATAGTTATAGCACCAAGAGTCTTTGCTTTATTTTACATATCAGTCAGTTGGCCTCTTTCTATCAACATCAGCATGTCTTAACCATATTGAGCGACAAAACCCTTGCTGACAACAGTCTGAAGATGAGTTGGTAGAACTCTCCAGTATCCAGTAATGTGTATTGGTGTATGTGCAGGAGCTGACACAAGAGGAGCTAAAGAAGGAGCATGCCCAGGTGGAAGAGCTGCGAGAGGCTCAGAGTGCACTAGAGAAGGGTCGCAGCAAACTCGCTGCTGAACTCAAAGCTCTGGCAGACAAGAGTGAGAAGGTGTGCTACTTACATGAACCTGAAACCTTTTCTCTGTCTATGTCTACTTGATATTGGGAAATTTCATTTTAACATAGCCTTTATTGCTGAAATTTTGTGATGTTCTATAGTAAATGTATTGCTATGGATGTATTGTATTGTGTTGCTATGGAAATTGTACTTGTATGTGTGTATGGTTGTGTGTAGGAGATGAAAGAACTGCAGGCAGCAAAGCAGCTGTTGCTCCAGCAGAAGGTAGATCAACAGGGCAGAGTGGAGGCAGCCCAGGCAGCACTGGAGCAGGAGCAGAGAGATCACCAAACTACTCGTGACTCCATTACGAACACACAGCAACAGCACAAAGCAGAGACAGACAAACTCCATAAACAACTGGTACTCACTTGTTTGAAATGAAATGCCAGTGATTGAAATAAAATATGTAAGAGGTCACTTATCCAGTGTGTAAATAGTTCCTTGAATAATGCTACACTGTATATAATGCTGTTATTCTAACATTCATTTGATTCTTTATCTAGGCATTGGAGGTGAAAGCTAAAGAAGAGATGGAGAAGCGGCGAGAGGAGGCTGAGGCGAAGCTCTCGATGCAGGTGGCTGCACTGAATGAGAATGTGGCCACACTTAAACGTGAGTGGCAGGGCAGCCAGCGGCGTGTGGGTGAACTAGAGAAGCAGACAGATGAGCTACGCGGAGAAATTGCAGTGCTAGAAGCCACAGTGCAGAACAACCAGGATGAGAGGCGCGCCCTGCTGGAGAGGTGTGAAACTGCATAGCCCACAAACCTCATTACGCCCATGTCAGGCTGATAGATTCCCTATATGGAGCATTGTTTGTGCTCAAATCATGAGTGTAGTACTTGGCAAGAAAATATGACGGCTGTGCTTTAAATGCACATACATGTGCATACTGTCTCATGATGCTGTTGTGTGTTCTCTAGGTGTGTGAAAGGAGAAGGTGAGATTGAGAAGTTGCAGGCTAAAGTGTTGGAGATGAGAAGAAAACTGGATGACACCACAGCAGCAATGCAGGAACTGGGCCGAGAGAACCAGTCTTTACAGGTCCCCCATACATAGCATCTTTTCTTTCCTACTATCAGACTAGGATTGATTATTTTTGAAATTGCGTCACTTCATTAAATTAATCAGTTAATATAACCATTATACCAGGTCATCTCACTTTTACTTTCTTCAGTTAATTTGACATAACTCAGTTCCTGTTGCACAGCAATAAATTCAGAATTTCATAGGGCAAACACAGGCAAAAAATACAGGGCAAACAATATGGCATAATGTTGGTGTGCGCCATTAAACTTGTAATTTTATATGATTGAATTCATTCTTTTTAGGCTTCAAATATTCTGTCCAGCATTTTCTACTGATATTGACTACTGTGTCAGGTGTCAGAAAAAAAATCTCTGACCAAGGATTGATTTTTTTTTTAATTAGATATTGCAGCCCTGCACTTTTCCCCTACACCACCAGCTTTAGCTCTTTATACCCAGCACTGCTCAGTTGCTTTAATAACCTGCATTATTGAAGTAAAAACTTTACGTCCGGCCAGGAACTGAACCGCTCTTATGCATAAATATGCCGTGTCCCACACATTTAGTCTTTCTAAAAGGTTTTGTAAAAGTGCCCTGCTTTGTTACATCATCAGTAGCATTTCTCACAAGAATTGGTTTGGTTGTCATGGTGTGCTGTGTCTGTTGATGCAGATAAAGCAGTCCCAGTCGCTCACAAGAAAGTGGACGGAGGACCACGAGGTACAGAACTGCATGTTCTGTGGGAAAGGCTTTTCTGTAACCATCCGGAAGGTGATTTTTTTTTTTTTTCTTTCCTTTTATCTCTGTCCCCCTCCCCCATCTCCCTCTATGCTTTCCTACCTCACCCCTCCCCTCCCTCACATACACACTCACTTTCTCTGTCTCTCTCTCTCTCACACGCACACACACACACACACACACACACACACACATACACACACAGACTCACTGTCTTGTTTGATAGAGACTCTTGTTCCAAGCATCAAAGCCCCAAATCAGTACTATGTTAATGGTCTACCACAGGGACCCACTTTTGTACAGAACCCATTCAAAGATCTCAGCTTTTTGTTTTTCCTCCAGCTCTGTGAACAGGCAGTATTATAAAAACCCTTTAATCTCTAGTAAAAATACTGCTGTTGTGCCCTCTGCAATCCAATGGTGGTAGGGCATTGAGGGTTAAAAGTGCCTTGATTTAATCTGTTAAAAGTTTGAAAACACTAAAGTATTTGATTGCCTGAGGATTCATTACAAGCAGCGGAGACATCTCGGTTGAAATCAGCTGTGTATGTTACCCAAGTCTGGGACGGTACCTAATTGAATGTTAAAGCCAAAAAGCCTTATACTTCACATGGGACACAAATGGCCTGCTTAGGTCCATTAGCCTGTGAAAGTCTCAGATGCAGCTGACGATCTCCAGCCTGTGTGATAATGTCTGATCTTTCTGTGTTTCACTGGGTAGATCTCACAAGAGCCTTTTTCTCAATAACATTTGAACAGATTTTATCATTATTTTTCAAACTGTAAATGTGGTGTGGCTTGTAATGCCAACAACACCCATTGTTTGAATGAGGAACCAGAGTGAAACCTCAGGGCACAACGAAGTGAAAAGCTCTTTATGTCATTCCATAAAAGGAACATACCCATTGGCTTGTCACACCTATTACTACATCACACACAGTCTCTGAATGACACAATAACACACTATAAGCAGTTTTCCATAAAAACACTACCTCTGAACAGTTTGGAATTATTTTTATATAATTTTTGATATGATCAAAAATTATATCAAAATAATAAAAATATGCTTTATGTAATTTTTTAAGGTGAAAAGTGCAATTAATCAGTCTTGCCAGGAATTGTATGACCCATATCTCAGTGCTACAGATCTTACAGTTTTCATCATTCTGAATCGTCTAAAATGCTTCAGATAAATGATTGAACGTATGAATCTGTAGAGGACTTGTTACGTAGTAATATAAATTTTATAGAGACATCTGCAGCTTTTGATTCCAAGTGATTTTGGAGTCAAAAGTGAGTCTAATGCCATGCTGTTCACTGTCTCCGTCTTGTCTCCTACAGCACCACTGCCGTCACTGTGGAAACATCTTCTGTGCTGAGTGCTCGTCTAAGAATGCTCTAACACCTTCGTCTAAGAAACCTGTCCGGGTGTGTGAGGCGTGTTATGAGGAGCTGCAGGGCTGACCATCGCCCACCTCCCTGCCTTTCCAGCCTGCTGCTCCTCCAGCCTCTCCTCCACACACTCTTCACTGACTCTTCCAACGCAGGAGAGAAACTTTACCCAGCTCCGCAGGCAGGGGCAAGAGGAGTGGTGGGGCAGCAGGGCTGTGGGGGCAGAGGAGCAGCCTCCTACGGTGTGCTGGCTGGGCTCGAGGACATGACTCCGTTGTGCAGTCCTCATCTGAACAGTGCCTTGGTCACTTCTGGGGCCATTTGGGGTTCCAGAAAATCAAAAAAGGGAGAGGAGTAAAGCAGCAGCATTATGTGTTTGGGCCCCTTTCAGTGTTGTTTAAATTTGAAGTTTTAACAGGTTCTTTCTTGGTGTTAAGGCTGGGAGATTTGTACTGTAAGTATTTGTGTTAAGCATATCAGTACTGAATCTTCCAAAATGACATTCAAGAAAAATATTTTTTCTTTTTTTCTTTCTTTTGTCACAAGGTCAGAAGCTCAGTGAGGTAAAATGTTAAGAACCTGGAGCGAATTTGAGTGGAGGGGGTCTTAAGCGTGATGTGCCCATCAGCATGTTTGGCTCAAATGATACGGTCAGAACCAAAGTCTATGTATAGCATTTTTGGACAGATCAGGGTTTGTGCCAGCTATTTAGAAGGAGACACAGATGTGCTTTTAAAAAATCAAAAAGACCTGTTTGAGTCTTTTTCAACTTTGTTGACAGTTTTAGGCATGTTTTTTTCCCTCAGTGTAACACATGTGGTAGCTATGCTGCTCATACTCATTACAGCCATAATTTTCTTTTAATTTTGCACTTATTTCATGACTTGTAATTTGACACTAGGTATGCAGATGTCAGTCATAACAATTTTTCACAGAATTCATTATTTGAACAGGTATGTGCCCTGCTATTAAGCAATAGTTGTGACGCTGTGGCTTTAGATGTGTGAACATGTGTATGCGAGAGAGACTTGTAGATGCTGTATAGTTTGCCTGAGGTACAGTATATTGTTTGTATATTGTGTAAAATGTGGGCTTCTGAGCACAGAATACTTCTGAGAGCAACCTCTTCAGTGTTCCTGAGGCTCTGTTTCTTAGGCCTCAGCTGTCACTCTACCTGCTTTTTAAAAAGTTATCTCTCACTTATCATCCCAGCAAGTGTGAGTAGCGTTCCGCATCACATATGAAGAAAAATGCATCCAAAAAAAGACCAAGATGCAATCACTGTTTACCTTGTGCACTGGACTGTGTTGACATTCAATTGTTTGTTGCCAGACATGAGAACAGACTAAAAGGAAATGCTTAATCTGAAACAGGTGCTCATATGGTGATTGAATGGATTGTGATGCAACAAATTTGAACATGAAAAGACTATTTGCACAGGTCTCCCTGCTGTATAGCTCCCGTCAGCACTGTATTGGCTGTTGTATAGGTGTGCTGCGATGCTCTGTCGCTTTACAGGAAGAGGGATTGCCTCAGCATTGAGGTAGAGGTGGTACTGCATTTGACGTGCATGCATACTCAGACACTGCAGTGTCTTTTATTCTCTTTCACACACACAGCAGTTCATGGGATGTTTCTTCAGTGTAGACTCGAGACTGATATGTTGTTCTTTTTGTTTCCCCACCTACCTCTACACTGTGTGCCCAAGCATTTGTTTTTAATTCATGCCATTAGCGTGACGTTCCAGCCACAGCCTTGGTGACGTTATAGGATTTGAGTCATTCTTTGTAAGTTATTATGAAAGCAAGATGAAGTTTGTTAAAGACTTACTAGCGATTTGAATGTTAACTCACTGCAGGGTACAGTTATTTCACCATCACGAATCTCAGTGCCATAGTCGACCTGGTCTCGCTTTTTTCCTAGCAAACCATGACATGCTATTGTTCCTGGGCACTAAAGCAATGCTGTAATCATATCTGCAAAATATTGTATTACATTCAGGAATAAAAGCATTGTATTAATATTGTACAAACATGCTTGGAGTGAAAAAGGCATTGATGTCATTATATAAAACATCACTAATGTCCATTTTCAGAAATAACACTAATTCTCATCATGTGCATAATAGTGCATGAGCTATAAACTGGCTTACACTTGCATTTCTCATCTGAATAGCAGGGTGTTACTGTTTGTGATCACTTAGGTGTGCCTTAAGTTGTGCTTTCTGATGTCTGGCCTTGGTCACGTGGTTTAAATTGACAGCCTGTATGCTCATAGATCATCACCAACTGTTTGTATGGAGAGACTACCCGAATGGTTAGGACTTGTCAGAATGCATTATGAACATCATTTATGTTGACAGGTATTGTTTGTTTTCTAATTTTTCATTGATATGTTTAAGAGTAAATAAACTAGGTGTTTCTATTTTCACTTGGTATGCCATATTTGTATAGAAAATGTCACAAACATGCTTTTAATACATCATGGACAAATACCATTGTTAATTTTTCCAGATCAGCTTAAATTAACCCACGAACAATCACAGGACACAGATATACACAATTTTACTAGTTTCAAAAGAAACTTTAATTAAAAATTTTTTTATAATTAGCTACATTTTGACACAGTAGTGTCCATTTTGGCCATACTTAGTGCTGTGCTTACGTCTGTGGCACATGTAATCTACAGTGGGTGAAATGTCACGGCAACACTTTGTGACTTTAGTGGACTTTGCTCTGCCAGTGCTGCTACAGCTGAACATGTTCCTCATTTGAATTAAGGAAGTATGTCAGGGCATAGACACAAGCTGCTACAGCCAGGACCTTTTCTCAGGGCTCTAACCCCGGCAGGCCAACATTAGTAGTTTGAGTCACGTGGAAAGGTGTCCGGCTACTTGCTTCAAGTGAACAGTTTTCTACAGCAGTGATGGTTTGGTGAGATTCTGAAGCTGCAAGTTAGATCTGTGAAGACTCCACAAAGAGAGAGGAGTTTTTTAGCCGAGGCTGCTGACAGTTGCGCTTCAACACGGCACCAATCGCCTCCTCGATCTCTGACAGCCACACTTTCTGTAACAAAACATACACAAATCCCACTCAGTAACCAAAATCTAGTGACATGTTTCTAAAAGAACAGACTAGAAAATTAGATTTACTGAATTTTCCCTTAATACCAAATGGCAATGACAGAAGTGTCCTGCATCATGTTAAATGTCATAGCTAGTATATCAAGCATGTGATGCTTGTACTCTAACAACTGCACCGTGCATGTATCACACACTTGCTTAAAATAGACTTGTGTGAATTCCATCAATGTAAATAGAAGTACTCTGCTATTAAAATAGGCATGTTGCATAGCGAACACTGCTTTGGATATGTGTATTAATTATGAAGTGTTTCACAGCATCCATCTTAAAGCCTGAAATTTGTGTACAACACCAAAAAGGTCAGTAGAAATACGACATTACATTTAATCTTTAGCTGATGTTCTACTCTTCTAAGAGCTTTTCTGGGACATGGGGTGTTTGTGGACGTGACATTAAAAGTCAGTTACTTGATCTGGACACAAACACTGCTGCTGACGCAGAGCAGTAAAAAGCCTGCCTGAGTGGGGCAACAGTCAGGTGGTGTGTGCTGGGTGAGATCAGAACAGAGGCAGTGGAGAGTGTAATTACAGCAGGGAACAATGCCCCTCACCTTAGTGGATTCAGTCTGGGCCTGCAGAACGAAGACTCCAATGCACTGCTGGTAACGGTTTTGATGCATTACAATGAAGGAATAGGGAAGTCCAGATGCTAGAAGATTAAGAAACGATTGCGTCAGACCAACACTGAGCCACTACTGGTGGAACCGAGCTTGAGAATAATGCATGCAGTGCAAGTGCTGTACACTGTTAATCAGCCCACAGGGGATGATAATCGCATGAATTAGCTCAGCAGAGATCATGTTACAACTTAAAGAGGAAATCTCTGCTCTGCTCATTAACCTGTTGCATTGAGCTGGTCTATGTTCTTGAGTTGAAGGCGGTCCAGTGAGATGGGCTGGTCCAGCACAGTGAAGCTGCAGCCCTCCTGCAATAACTGCTCGAGCTCCTGGCCAGCTGCAGGACGCAGGGAGTGCATTTCCACCCCTCCAGACTTCTGCTGCACAACACAATACAAAACTATACAATTCAGCATGGATGTACACAGAGCAAGACACAAAGAGTCTGGAAACTGTTCTACTATCCATCAAATAATTTGGGACTAAATAAAAGATCAATGCTTTTGTCCTGATCATTTAAGACATTAATTAGAATTCTGTGCTACTGTCTTTCTACTTCTAATGTAGGAGTTTAAACACCGCTGCATCATTTAACCAAATTTTCACCAAGCTCTACAAATTTAAGCACAAAGTTCACTATTGTTTTCTGAGTCACACATATCAGCATCCTGCTGCATTAACTGAAGCTATCCCTTAGCCATACCATCACATTTGCAAAAATGTACAAAAGCTGTATTAAATCGAATTCATTTGTACCTTTTTACTTCGTTTGATCTTGGTGATCAGGAGGAATTCATCAAATAGAAACAGATAAACTTCATGCAGCTTTGCATTCTCTGTTCAAACAAAAATGAAATGTTGGTATTGACACATACACAAACACACGCGCGCACACACTTCTTTGTATCATATGCAAGCCCCACCACTTGTCCCATTTATCAGTTGTGCTGTCCCTCACCCCTCACAGGACCACCAGTGGGCAGGTATTATTTGAAAGGTGGATTTCACAGACTCTGACACGGCAGTGTTATGTGAGTATGTGTGGGATTGTGCTATGAGTGGATTACACGTTCTATTTCTAAAGGCTTTTTTCTCACAAGGATTAAAAAATACCAGCCACCACTGACTTGTGTCCAGAAACTGACTAGAGGATATATATAGAGAATAATCCACCGCTTAAATAATTACTGCCGTGTGCATTCTTACCTGTCAGTATGAGCTTCCCTTCATACAGGAGACTACGGTTAGAGACCAGGTTTTCTAGGGTCACTGCTTTCAACAAGTGTTTCAGACTCTACAAGAAATGACAGAAACCATCACTGCTTAGAAACTTAAGTCACATTTAAACCAAACATCTTCAAAAGCCCAGCTGCAACCTCTGTCTGGTGTTTATAACAGGGATCTCTTGTAAACACTGGACAGAAGTGGACAAACACTGCATCTGGCATTTCTTTAACTGTACATTCTTTAATAAGCTTTACATTCTCACTATCATTTAAAATGATTTTACTGTTTCAAACTTTACAAACACATCATATATTAGACTCCTGCCCCTCCAATAAGTCTTTGTATACCCTGAAATCAAGGCTATATAATAGGCCTCTACTCATCTGGGAACTTAACTAGATGTTCGATGTGAGGATTTGATTGCATTGGTTGAATATTGGACGATTTGTTCTGGATGAAAACGCCACTCGTCCAGATGGTACTGGGTGCTGCTCCATTATTTTAGGAAATGCACGTGAACTGCTCCACAGCAAAACGGTGGGGTTTTATACCCCTGGGCATGCTGCTCCCGAGTTTCCTATTCTACCAGCAATGCTCTTTCTTCATAAAGCACTGAAAAAGGGGATGAAATGAGATGCCCAACTGAACACCTGTATCACCAATAAGTAAACATTAAAGCTGGCAAATTAGAAAAGGCACGTGGAGACTTTTGCAGTGTAGAGCCACATGTAACAATACCAGAAACTGCTTACAAGGCACATTTTCGTCATGGACTAAATTATACTGTCAGTGTTGAGCATTTTAAAGGCCCAAGAGTGAACACATTTCTGTTCAATTGTTAGAGGCCTAGTCCATACAGACCGTGTATGGAAACGAAGATGCAAAAGTAGCTCATTTCAAATTCACTGTTTCCGTGATGTCATGGAAACCAACACAACTTTTAAAAAATAGCCTCTTCAGCCTAGAGCAGGTTTGCCCTGTCCATTGCCACCGATGTTATAAGAAGTATATAAGAAGACTGCATTTAGAACGGAACACAATGTCAGAACAGAGGTAATTTACATATCCTGGTCTTAAAGGCACAGTAACAGAAAGAGTCTGTTAGGGAGAGGTTGAAAATGGTCAAGTAAAAATGAACCAGGGCCACACATAAACACACAGTAATCAGTAATAAGTCAAAGAAGTAATAGAAAAATTAAGCATATGGGCCCTTGAACCTCTGGAACATGTATCCTCTTTTCTCTTTCCCAGACTGGGAGCCACACCAAGGCCTCCTTCAGCTGTTTGACTTTCTGATAATTATCCAGCCATTTAACCTTGCCCTCCAGATCATCTACAGAATGAGAATGAGAGAGAGAGAGAGAAAAAGAGAGAGAGAGTATTTAACTCCGTTATCAGTAATATGTCATTTCTCACATTCAACTACCAAAAAGGTTGTTTAAATGCGTCTTCAATAAAGTTCATCCACACCTTGGAAACAAACATTACTGCCAAAGTCCACTTTAAGTGCTCATCAAATGACAATGAAGTCTATTTTCATTTCACATTATTCTCTAACTGTAGGTTGCAAAAGATCTTTAAATCGTTTGGTTACACGGAAGCCAGAAATAATAGTCTGACGTCCCACACCCAGCAGGAGGATTGTCCTAGTCATGTGCTGAGGTGTTGCCTGAAGTCACAGCGCAGCACGCTAAAGCAGACACACCCTCATTTCATATGGGAATAATGAACAGAGTTGAAATATGCTGTTCCTTGTCCTTAAACATTTGCAACTGACCCAGAGACAATTACTTTCACTCTGGGCTAGGCCTATTCGTCAGAGCCTGCTAGTCTTGTTCTAACTTGGAGCACAAACAGTTCTACAAGTCAAGACATGCTGGTAGAGACTGGCAGAACGCCACAGCAAGCACCAGTACAACGCTGGTCTGAAAAGTCTGAAAACTCTAATATGCATAAACCCTGGCAACAACGTCAAAATGTTACAAACACCACTACCACCAAAAGGTATTAACTCACTGAACTTATTAGGCCCGTTTCATAAGACTTATTATTCAGTAGCTACTAATTATTTTGAGAAACTCAAGTGTGGGCACGGGCATTAAGGGTTCAGTTGAAAAACGTCACTGTTAATTACTAAGCACCTTTAATGTGCCTGAATGATCTATGCAAATAACTGCAATGTGTTCCAACACGTGTTATGAGGAAGGCATGGTCTTTTTTCAGATAATCTAATCTTTGAGTAGACACTGGAGCTCCATGATGAACCTGCTAGTGAACCTGTTTTCATATTGGGCAAAGTCTCCTCTGATGTAAACTAAATAACTGGTGGGTTTATAGAGGTGACTTCGCTATGTCAGGAAGAGCTGACTCATTTCATATATGTGCATTCTGTAACTGCTACTCAGGCCGAACTTTCCTCGCAGTAGCTGTCAGACCAGCTCACAGTGGTATCAGCCATGATGGCACTTAGAACAGGACAAGTGAGTTGTCACTTATTATAAACGCTGCTCTGACGTGAGTGTTTTACTCTGACAAGATCTGAGTGTTCTTGTTTGGTGTATAATGCAAGATGATTATCAGCTGCGATAAAATATACTGTATCAAGTAAAAATATCAGCGTTCCAAACCTATTAGTCTGATATTGTAAAGCAAATACATGGCTTGTGGCATGTTCAGCAGTAAAATACATTTTGCACCATTAATTTATTTATTGACCCTTATAGTCATGTGGGAACACACTACAGCACAATGTGAACAATGTGGAATTTTCTCTGCATTTTAGCCATTCACCAAGTGAAACAGTGGGCTGCCGCCAACAAGGGGTGCCCGGGGAGCACTGTGTGTGCATGGTCCCTTACTACCTTGCTCAAGGGTACCTTAGTAGTGACACTAGCAGTTGGGATTTGAACCCACAACCTTCTGATTTCAGGGGCAACACCCTAGCCACTAGCCTGTGTTTTACATAGTAATAAAACCACTGTGTGATCAGTCTTCATAATAAATTATGTGAAAGTGATGAACAGCACACAGTGTGAATAGGGTTACAGAGTAATGGCTTACATATAGCCTTGTCCACCAGTTCCACTATGCTTTGCAGGGTGCTCTCCTCTGCCTCAATGCAGCTCCTCCTCTCTATGTTCTTCAGGAGCAAAGGATAGCGTGTGAACCTCTGAAGAGGAGCCACCAACAGATCCCTCAATTGCAGCCTACGGCACTGCTCTTTCCTCTCACACCACTGAGAAAGAGAAGGAGAGAGATGTAATAAACTGCTTTTAAGTGATGACAGGTAAGCAACAAGAGAGCAGGGAAGGGAAAGAGAAGAGAGGAGAGAGTATAGACATGTTCTTGACCTGCATGCTGCTCGTAAACCTGCTTTGTGCCTCAGAGCAGCCTGAGTTCTAATTAACCAGTTTGCAGAGAACAGGCCTAGCATACCTTCACATAGCAACCAAAGTCCTCCCTGGCCTTCAGACTGTCCAGATAAAGAATGGCTGTTGTGTAGTTTAGACAGTACTTCTGCAGACAGTGGCAAATGCTCTCTGCAAAGGCCTGCAAAAATCAGCATGAGTAAGGTAGTAGTAGAAAGTGCATTTCAATGTTCTTATACAATTTAATTAGTCAATTTAAAGTTTATTGCAAATCAAGTGGAAGGGTTTTTGACTAACTGTCCTTGTCAACTGAACTAAATGAATCAATGAGGGACCCAATAGGTTTTTTGTGTTCTGCAGATCTGGACTGCAGAGGTACAGGACCATTCATAACATACACTTTAATATACATAATGTTTTGAAGAAAAATAAAACAAGATGAGCACAACATAAATATTGTTGCAGGATGCCCCTCAGGCTTTTTTTCTGTAGAACTGGCTAAACTTGAACTGCAAAACTGTATCCATATTAGCCAAAAGCAAATATGTCACTTTGAAAACATTGAGTTCTGTTCCTGTTAACGGTCAGGAGTATGACCACATTTGATCAAGGTTTTGAGAGGGTATGATTTTGTCGGAAGCAAAACAGTAAACACAAACTTTACAGGACAGGATTTGATGCCTCATTCACTTCATAGCAGACAGAGACACTTTTAACAGTAACACAGCAGTCAGATTTCGAGTTTCGTGGAGTGTGGTAAAAATGTAGCAGAAATATTTTGTAAACAAGGTTGTCACAGCATCCCATAGTCACCTTTTTCAGAAGCGCCAGGAGGGTTTGAGTGAGGTCTGTTTCTGGAGTCGCCCACGTTTCTTTAATCACACGCAGCAAACTGGTCAGGAAGCCGAAGCTAACCTGCAATCAGGCAGCCAACACACAGCACGACCAGACACTTAATAGTCAAAGCACACAAAACACACCGCAAAACAGCATACTAATTTAGATATATTCTCCCATCATACCAAGCAGAGTTCATTGAGGTTGGCAAACAGCCTCCAGGAGTCAATGTCTTGTAAACACTCCCGCAACTGCAGGTCTGACAAAGTTATTAGAAAAACCTGCACACAACCCAAAAGTAAATCATGTTTAATACAGCGGGTTAATCACTGATGTGTTTTCTGTTTCTTGCAGGTAATTTGAGACATACTGTTCAGAGTTACAGAGAAAAAGATAATATTCATGTGGTTTATTTACATTTATACATTTAGCAAACAATGATTCAAGGTCATTTACAATTTAATCATGTTAATGAAGTAGGCAAATGTAGTGTTAGAAGACTTCCCCAAGGAATCCTATTAGTGTAGCCTGGTGTGTGTGTCTGGATTGGAAATTATGCTACACCAACCACTATAATTTAAGCAGATCATACTATTGTTCCAATCATTTTTTGTTTATTACTATTACTTTCTATCTATTCTTTACTTTATTATCTATTAATATACAAATTGTTTTAATATTTATTAATATATAATTTTTTATTGAAATTTTTTTTTTGGGTGTCGCTTCTCATCCGATCTCATATTGAATTTTGCTAAAATCTTCTTTATTATCTGGCATGTTGCGCGTCATTTTTGATCTGCTGATCATTCAAATGTTCTTCAGTGCATATTCATACCTCTTTCAGCACCATCAGCTGATCAAGGAAGTAAACACACTCGCTAGTAAACAGCTCCCAGATGGCTTCCTGTCTCTTGTGTGCTCTGGGGTCCTCCTCCACCCTCAGCTCGGGCTGGCCTTTCAGAAACTCCTCCAGAATCAAGTCCTGAGACAAGAAGAGAAAAAAGACTGGAACAAAAACTTCCCGCTGTAGTTAAACACTGCAGGTCATAGAAAACAGGGTTTATTTATTATCACCTCAGGTAGACGGAGTGCTGATCTAGAAACAATTATTGTGAAATAAGAATCATCAATACAGAGAAAACCGATCTGTGACTACTAGTCCTGGTGTTGTCTGGAATGGTTGCCTGCGGAGGTCAGTCGCCTAGCTCATGGTCAGTTGTGCTGTTGCCTTATACAAGTCTTTGAGTGCTTGTTAACAACGTTAAACTCAGCTCCAGTGTAAAACTAAAAAGCTAAATCTGGACATCAAATGACTGATCGATCTGGAGAAAGTGAAAAATCTTTTCCTTTAAATACATTTTTCTTCTCTTGTAAACTCATCATTTCGGAGATGGAGCTGGGCTGGAAATATTAATATTTGAATCCTTGTTTGTAAAATGAAATGTAAATAATATTTGTTTAATAATTAGGCATAATTTCAGGAAGGCAACATTACATTAATAATAACCTCTTGCTTGCTGTATGTTGGTATAGAAGGCCTGGTTTTAGCCACTTGTTCAAATGCAGCTTTCCTGAGCCACATAAAAAATTTGATTTTATTTTCCACCATCAACATTTTTTACCTACAGCAGCAATCAGTGTTCCTCTCTCAGCTTCTGTCAGTCTAGCAGTAACTACTCACTAGTGACTAGTAGTAGCCTAGTAACAGTTCCTTTTTTTGCTTTACACTTACATATTTGAAATGATTTATCAAATTTATTTTATACCAACCTCTAACCATGAAATTTTACACTGAGCATTTTTCCTGTGGCTCAATATTTTAAACTGGTACCACACTGCAGGCATCTCTGCTCTTATAGCAGCTATGACTATGTGTGAGTCAGCAACTCAGACACATAGAAAACATCTTTCTTAACTTGTCTGCATTATTCATTAGTAACTACAAAAATGAAATGCAAATGTCTACATGTCAAGCAGGTTCTCCAATAGAGTTACTCCACCAATCACAGGGAGGGCCCCTGTTTAGTTTGGCACTAAACAGCCAAACAAAACTGTTCAAAAACTGTTGTTTCACTAACAGCCTTCCTGAAGGCAGCAATCACATGCAATTTAATATAATAATATTATAATATAATATTATAAAACTGGATGCAAAGCTGTTTTTTCCCCAAAGTGCTCAAGAACTGCTGATAATGTCATATGAGCTTTAAACACAAATGCTATCTGTTCAAGACTCAGCTTCCCTGAAAGTCTGGAAACTTCTGGACATAAATTAAAGACTAAACTTATTCTGTGTTTGAATAACCTGCCCCATCTTTTGCAAGATGCTGTACAAACATCAGTTACAACAGATCACAATGTCCCTGTTTTTAAAAGTAACTTCAAAAGTTTAAAAGAAAATGTATACAAAACTACAACACCTTTATATAAATAGCCCATAACCTTGGGATTCCACCAAGTGCAGGTCTTTTGTTCCATCCTCATCGCGGCTTGATACCTCACTGGGAACATTTTCTACCCGATCCTGTGTTCCTTCCTTTTTCCATAAGTAAGTGGGTTACAACTGTTAACTGTTTTATACCTGTTTTGATTCATTTATTGTTGTAATTTACCACATTGTCGTACTGTAGCCTACAAAGTAATAAAGTGAGAGTTATGAGTGACAAATTTAGTTTTAGTTGTTACTAAAAAAAAGAAGAATTCTCAGTTATTTTGTGTTTGTATTTCACACACAGGGTCTGTTCGCAGTGGGGGAATACTTGCATCTCTTCTTTTACTTGAAAACTTAAGAGTGATGGCAGAGGCAGAAGGAACTGGTATTGACATGTTTTTGACATGGATTCTGTTGAAAACAGACAAGGCAACTTAGCAGAGCCTCTGAAACATGCTGTGGCACATCTACTATAAGCGGTGTGCATCGTATAAAGTAAAGTGGTTGTGATCAGCTTCAAAGTCTGCGTCACAGTCGTGAACCTCTATTCACACAGGGAGTGCTGAGTGCGTAAAAGTGATGGAAAGTGATTCGTTTTTTATGTTAGTGAGCGTGTTTCAGCGGCAGTGTGGGCGCCCAGGCAGCTTTTTGGTAATGAGCTAAGACACGATTCAGCTGCAATCAATCGGAAATTAGAAACGCCCTGCTCTAGAATATTCTTGAGAACACAACCGTGTAATCTCTTGCTCCCACAAACACTAGTTCCCATGAAGGAGAAGTTAATAATTGCCATGGCGGGGGTTCTCTGTTATTTATGACATGTCCCTGTTTGCAAACATAAACAAAAAATGAAGATGTCTGAAATTCTTGATGTTCCAGGGAAGTGTGTATAAACTGCAAACATTGCCGGTTGAGGCAAATCAGTTGGCAATGTTAACATTACTAATTTATAACAACAGAGTTTGTGTTAACATATGCACATGTGCTACTAAAACATGGCAAGGCTGTTTACTTATATGTGATGATGCATGATGCCATCAAACAGGAGGTATTACCAGGGCTGTATAGTAGCCTGGGTTAGTGACTCACATTTCACATGATAAAAAATTAAAGTTAGACATACTTAGCTGCTTTAAAAAAATGCAATACTAACAAACAAACCTGGAGTCTATTTCATCTATGAAACCGGACACTTTTGTCGCTCCCAGTGTGAAAAGAGGGCAACGCAATGCAGCCACAGCCAGTGGAATCCAGAGGTTAGCACACCCCCATGTTATCGTTTCCAATGCCAGTTCAGTTGACACCCAACCCCAGCATAGACATATGCACCTTGTATTTCTGGAAGTCTGTATCTCTCCAGTCCTGGATCTGAATGGATGCCAGACACTTGTCAACGTCAGCAGAGGTGTGTATCTTGGTTTTAGTCTAAAGAAAACAACATGGATTTGTTCAGCATCACAAAGATCATAAGAACAGAAACAACATTACAAAATAACAATATTACAAAATGCACACATAATTGCAAAAAGGCTGGTCTAATTTTAAAATGTTGTATAACTGGCTGTAAGCTTGCATTCCACAAAGCTAAAATTAGATCCGATTAATTTAGGAGGAAATTAGCCTGTACATTTCCAGCTGAGGAGTAATGTCAGATACATTTGTGACACAGATAATACTGAAGTTCATTCCAAAGAGGTTATACGCCATGCAACCTTCGCTTACAATCGCAAAGGCCAGATCACTTTTGTCTGGCTTGTTTTTTTCTTGGGTAGCTAAAAGTGATGCAGATATATGTAAGCAGGTGAGGTTTCATGGTTGGAGACCTGAGAGGACGGAATTCTTGTTGTGAGGCAAGGACAGTGAGGTCCTGCTTTTCAGTGTTCTAGCCAATCAGGTTTCAGCATGACCAAAAAGACAAGGTCAAGCACTTAGTGTACACTGTCAAGGCACTCGACAATGTGTCATGACTAATAATAATGCAGGTGTGACCAGCATACCCATGTTGCCAAATCCCACCCTTGCTGGCAACAAAATGAGGGGATTATGAAAATAAAAATTCTAAATGTACAAAGTTTTTAAACAATTCACGACGCACAGTATTATAAAAAGGTATTCACTCTGTCCACCCTGTTTCTTCTATTTTGCACTGGCATGCTATATTTTCATTTTATATTTTCAAATAAAATGCAATACAAACAACCTTAGTGAACACAAAAAGCTTTCTTTATATGACCATTTTATTTGATGAAGCAGTCTGACAGATCTGTTCAACTCTAAACATTACTTAAATAGAACCTTTTCAATTATATGATGCAAGCTAAAAGGTCCCAACAAGCAATGCACTACAGACAGGCACATGATCAATAAAACGTACCGAAAAGATGAGAAAGAGATTTATTGAAATATATTGGGCTGAATGAGGGGACAAAGCCATTTCCAAAGCTCTGGGGCTGCACAGAGAGACCCATTATCTCAGTAATCCATAATTTCTCTGACAGCTAAACTACTGAGAACTCACTCCAACTACTGCTAACCAAGAGGAACAATAGGGCTCAAAAAACGATAAAGCTTTTCGGAATAAAGTTCTGAGAGTTATTTTTGTAGAAGGGTCTTGTAATGTCTGCAAGAAAGCTAACAAAACCTTCCACAATAAGAACATGGTGGTGGCAGTGTGATGGTGTGGTGAAGCTTTGTTGCTTCAGGGGAATGTTTGGTCATTAGGCTGGGAGCTGAATCTTCACTCTAATCGGGTTCTGCAGCAAGACAACGGCCCAAAGTACAAGAGCAACTCCAGCTCTGAATGGCTTGCAGGAAACAAAATTAAGGTTTTTCAAGTGGCCTAGTGAAGTACTGACTTGAACCCCATTGAGAATCTGTGGCAGGACCTTAAATGGGCAGTTCATGCTTGAAAGCCCTCCAATGTGGCTGAATTAAAGCAATTCTGCAACAAAAAAAAAGAGTGGGCCTAAAATCCCCCACACTGATCTCCAGTTATACGAGACATCTGGTTGCAGCTAAAACTGGTACATCCAGGTATTAAAGTTTGGGGGACAATCACTTTTTCACATTATTTTTATTTTTCCCCAACAATTAAATATAAAACTATTTTGTGTTCTTCTAGTCTTATATTACATTTTGTATGAAGACCAGGCAAATACTTTGTCCTGTAGAATTTGTGATCCTCTGTGATTACATTAAGAGACACATTTGTGTCTTTGGAGTTTATCTAACTATGTAACAGTGTTTACGTCTGTGCTGTGTGGAGGCTGATCTGTCATATAAAAGGTGGACGAATGAGGTGGAAAGGGGGAACATGCAAATCTGCTTTAGCTCTAAGTGGGTCAGTGAACAATGTTTGCTCCACCTCAGCTAAGTTTTTCCAAGAATGCAGTCAACACAACACTGGGGACGTGCAACCGAAAACAATCAAAACATAGAGCATACTCCACAACTCCATTCTACTCCACAACTCCATTCTACTCCACAACTCCATTCTACTTAAACTGTGTAAATTCTAACATTTCACCTACCGTGCCACGTCTCGAAAAAGGCCATTTTGACTTCTTAGTATCTGCAATAAATTGAGGAAAAAACATGAAAAAAGGTCATGTTTGACGTATCGTTATGGTACAGAACAATTCATTCATAAAATAAGTATATGTGTACTATACAGTGAAACATGCAAGGCCCACTAGTCCACATGCTACTCAGCTGCAAGAGTAACTGCGAGGATATGACTGGGTAATGAAGCTCAATAATAGTAACAGAGCGAAAGTCACTTTATGGTTATGTGATGATTTGAATACAGTCTGACTTCATGTTGTGCTGATAATGATGCACTAACCTGAATACGTAGACCGGTTTAAAATATCTGCAGCACCATTGGAAACAAAGAGGTCACCAGGGGAAACATCCAGTCCAGGAAGAGTTACTACCACAGAGCTTCTCCTCCGCTCCTGCAACCTGTCGAGAGCAGGGGTTGTGGTATGAAGAATTATGCCGTGGGGAAATTCAAAGAGCATTCTGGGCCCAGAGGCTACCAGTCACTGAGAGCATAACAGATGAATTTGTTGACTTTCAGGAATCTATAAGGCTACCCCTCCCCCATCCAGTATGTGTGTACTAACCCAAATCTCTGGTTATAGTACAATCAGTAACCTTAAACTGAGATTAGACTAGGCCTGTCAAATGGATGAAACGGTAACCAACGATTAGTCACCATGTGAAGACATGCACATGGTGAAGACAAGCAGTTAATTTCAATAACTCATTTTGTTCAGTGTTTGTAAATATTAAAAGTACAAGCTTGAAACAAGCCAGACTGATCAATAAGCTATCTTTCTTTACAGTTGTCATATTCAGTAGCCTCCAAATTATGACAAACAGAAAAATGACAACAAAAATAATAAAACTGTGGAAAATAGTCAGCCAGCTTAAATGATGGTGATTAGCTCAGTTATTGTGATCTGCGATTATGTAATGTTTTACAAAAAAGACCACGGATGAAACAAAGTGTTTAATGACACTAGAATCAAGTAAGTATAAGTTCATTCCTGAGTGACATTTGATCGTTGGGTTGCAGTGCCCTCCAAAATGAAAAGCTGAAACCTTCTGCCTACAACCACCGATATTTATTGTACAGAGTGTATATGTGGATCAATATTTAGCAATGAGTTTTACAGAATGAAATGAAGAAATGACTTATGTCAGAACCACTAGACCAGAAGAGAGAAAGAAGAGGCAAGACAGGAAAATTAACACCCTGCTCTTCAGCCGGTGGCTGTGGGAGCACAGCACCACCAATCAAGCTACCACTGTTTGTTTTCAGCCACCTGTGCTGTGTGTATTAAGGGTACACACACAGAGGTGAATTTATGATGTAAATAACCAATGGAAAGAGCAATTCATGGGCTGTCAGCATTGCGGGCAAAAAAATAAATGAGCATCTTCAGTCCAGGAAACTCCAGGTTTACTTTTTATAAGTAATGTATATTTAACTAAACTTGTGGACTTGGCTCCTCCGTATTGTTTACAGTTCCTCTGTATTATGTTCAGCTCAGTTCCTTATTAACTCTGTTCACAATGGCAGACAATCTTTGACTTGTAAATGGGGGAAGAAACATTTTGAACAACCTGACATGCTGGTTTCAGAGATCCACCCTCAGCTTTAGACTGTCCTCTCACAAAAAGCCCATGTGTGACACTACATATATATATATACAGTTGCATGCAACTTCCCCAGTCAAATGACATGGTTTGTTGATTTTCTAAGTGAAGTTCTCCACTATTTGCTCCTCTACAGTGGGGGTGTTCAATCTTATCCACAAAGGATCAGAGTGGCGGCAGGTTGTTGTTTCTAAACCAGCAGGAAAACAAGAAGAACACCGGAACAACAGTTTGAAGACTGTGACCAGGTGAAATCAGGTGCGCTTATATGATTGAATGAAAACCTGCAGCCACACCGGCCCTTTGTTGACACTCCTGCTTTGAACAAACTTAAATATGGCATTTTTTTGTTTACAATACTGGAAAATAACATTAACTTACTTAAATTCAGCACATAAACAGAGATTGTACATTGAGTTTTTCTCTGCGCATGTGTACTTATTTTCACTTAGACAATCAACAAACCGTGTACACCAGATGCATCCAAACTGTATATACACTAGTATTCAGAAGTCTGTATTTCTTTAATTTAGCACTAAAGATATGAAACTAACACTGCTTCCAAAACACCGACACTCACTGGTCACCCCAATTTATTCTCTACACACCTCCCCAAACATGCCATAGACAGCCTTTCCAGACAACTTCAGGGCTGGGATTCATAAGCGGTAGTAGCAGATGACTGAGTGTGGATGAAATTTCTAGCCAATCTTATTTCAATTAAACTGTATAATTTAAAAGATCAGTTATTAACACGACAAGAGATTGCAACCCACTCTATCTTGCATTTTAAGGCAATACAGAATTTAAATGTTCAAACACACACTAAAACTACCCTTTAGCCAAGATGAGTTTTAAAAAAAAGCTGAATCATGAAAAGGTCAGCGTAGACAGCTTTGCTATCAGCCCTTCTGTGTTTGTCAGCATCTGACCATGGGAGCACACACTGATAAACACTTGTGTTATATATTTTGTTGCTATGATACACACATTCTTGGAGCTTATAAAAGCAACACCCAGTCCCACAGTACCTTGGTACCTTTAAATAGTTTTTATTCTTAACATAATACTTGATGTGTAAGTGTTTCTGCAAACTGCTAGGCTTTCTGAAAAGTGCCAGTCTCCTGGCTGTATTCTCAGGCTGGGTTCACATTCCTACCACACACAAAGATCAGCGACATGAGACACGACACGAACAACACTGTTCAGTCCCTTTCCTGATGAAAAATGGGGATGAGAACTGGCTTAAGATCTATAAAAGAAAACAGGTCATCGCTAATTGCAGTCCAACACAAAGAACATCCATAATGCAACCTCATGGCATTGAAGCAGGCCAGAAAACCCCCTCTTTATGAAGTCCACTGCCACAGAGCTACCACGAAGAAGGGAGCTTTGTCCTCGCACCTCCATCAAATAATTATGCCCCATAGCTGTCTCATCCAATCCCCGTCCCGGGACGTGTTCTGCCATCGGACAGTGCCACACTGTAATTACGGCCACAATAGCTGCCTAATTATCTGCCACAGAAAAGGAGCCCGTCGTCCAGCAGGCTAGCGGAGTGGGTCTGGTGGGGGAAAACAGCACTAATGAGAGTTTGTCTAGTCCACATAGAACCATGGGATTCTAATAACCCTGCTTACTGAGTTCATGTGCTGCTAACAAAGCGGCATCACAATGAACAATGGGCCTTCCTTTGCCCAGCTACCCGTGCTCTACCGGGGCTACTCTCTGCTGAGCAATGTGGCGTTTGGGCCATCGAGGACGCCATGTTTCCACACAAACAAATTCCTACTTTAATGAAATGGCTCTTTAAACAAGAGATGTTGAGCAACAAGTGAGGAATGGTTTTAGAGAACGAGGAACAGTTGGTTTGCCAGAAAGTGAAATGCCATGCATTTTGAACTGTTACCCAGACTGGAGACTGCATGGCATTTTGCATGTACTACGACCTCTACTTTAAGCATGCGTTTCAAATGGAAAGACAATGTGACTCACATGTAAATCTGACTAGCCAAGCCACTGTTCATGCAAAACAGTAGGGATAGTGGAGCAGCACACCTACCTTTTATGACTGGACTCCTTTACCTGCAATCAAAAACAGATATGATGTAAGCGTAAGAAGTTACAATGAAAGTTCAGCCTCTGTGGAAGCAGTGGACTTTCTGAACTGGCTCAATGCAAGCCATGATTTGCTCCACTGCACAGTGTACATCAGCAGCATATCAGTTTCACAAGCACTCATCCTTAAATTGCCATTTTAAAGTAACTGTGTGGGGGTTTAAGACCCCTTAAAACCCTCACATCTGCTGAGATGTCCCCACTCTATAGCCGATGTGCCTTGTTGAATACACGGACTGGGGGAACGGGGTTTTCCTTTTATTCTTTTGATCGCTCGCTGACCCCTCCATTATTCAGAGACTGCTGACTGTGGTGAATAGGGGCCCGATAAAGGAACTTTCTCAAGGGGTTTGGGGTACGTAGGCTCTGCTGAAGCTGTCAGTGCATGTAACTGCTGATTCATTTGCTGTCAAAAGCGCTCATTGTGAACTGCCACCCCAGGAGGCTGAGCAGAATGAGAGGAGAGGCTTCAACTGGGAAGAATGCAGAGGCTTTCGGTGTGATTTATTGCACACAAATAAAAAGATATGAAGGCTAGATTGACTGTCGTTCCGTAGGCAATGTCTATTAAAACGACAGCTATCGCTGTCAGATTGCAAAGTGTGCCTTCACCCAAAGTTTAACAGCAATGATTTCCAATCCTGCTACCGGAGCACTCCTGTCCCGCTCTAATACACCACCTTTAGCTCAGAAAGAGCTTACAGATGAGCTGGGCAATCGCATCAGTCATTTTAGAGCGGGAGAAACAAAAAATACATATACAACACACAATCTTAAAATTAAACACGTCAGAATTGGTTCTTTGGACTAGTGCTGTGGGAGAATTCAGCTTCCTCACAAATCTTCAAATGGATGAACCAAAGCCAATTGCTGTAAATGAGATGTGAAAGTGGGGAAGTTTAAGGAACCTCCACGTCATCTAATATTAATTTAATTTGTATTAAAACCAGAGGTCTTCTTCTGTTTTACCTGTTCAGTATCATCAGTTGTGCTGTCAGAGTCGACACTCTCATTCAGACTAAGAAACTGCTTCCCTGTGCAAATGCCACTGCTATCAATTGTCTTTGATCTATGTGATCTGATTTTCCCTCGGGACACTGAGGTGTCTGAATGACCGTCCCCATGACCCTCCCCGTTGGGCTGGGTCGGACTGGCGGCAAGAGGAGAGATCTGACGAAGCACTGGAGACAAAGGACTCCTTGGCGAGGTGGTTTCACTGGTCCCAAACTCCTCCTGAGTGCTGTCCATCTTCCCAGGCTCCCGAGAAGGAAGTCTTGTGCTCCTCATCCTTCTCAAAGTGGGAGATGTGGAGATCCGGGCTGGGGCTTGCCTGTCAAACTGAAACAGTGGCGTTGGAAGGCCATCCATTTCCTTCACAGAGCCGTACCTCAGCCTTGTGGACGTCCTGGCCAGGTCTATTCGCATTATGAAGGGATTGCACGTTTGTGTCTCTTTGTCCACGGCTGTTCTGTGATCTGTCTGAGTATGGACATCCATTCCTTTGGCCTTGTCATCGTCCTGGTGCCACTCAATGTAGTTCCAGTCCAGAGTCTTATCCACATCTTTGCCGTTTTCGTTGATGTAAGCATGATTCACCTCAGTCATCTTGGGCAGGAGAAAATTCAGAGGGTCAGGTGAGGGTGTCCATAGCACAGCCAGTCAGCTTCTGAAAGGTAAAACAGACTTACAGAGGGTAGCTAAGATATTAACTTTGTTTCAGAGAAAATATCCATTCTGGCCAGCGAGTCGGGTGCAGCAGAAATTCTTTCAGGATTAAACCGAATTGGGAAGATTTCCGTACACACTAAGCCAAAACTTCCCTGAAGGTCTCGTTAACAACAACAAAAGCTTCAGCAAGCTGAGGTTTATCACTTGCATTTCCAAACATTCTGCCTTAAAAAAAACAGTTAAACGTAATAATAAAACGACTTTGGCTGAATACCTCAGTGAAACAGGCCATCGTGAGAAACAAAGGACAGCATGTGAGCTGGCTGAGACTTATGGCACCTGATCCCAAACGGTGCCAACTGTGTAACTGAACCACAGCAACACGAACTGAACGACTTTAACCACGAATAAACACGACCGCCTGTTGTCAAACACATGTAAAAACTGAGAATGGTGGACACTCGCTACGTATATAGACAAAACACTTAATTTCAGCAACGGTGAAGTCTGTACAAGCACGAAAACTGTAGGCAGCCTGTTCCAGCAGGTGAGTAGACTGTGTGCTCCGACAAGGTTATTTTACTTACAGTAGTGGCTCATCTCCTTCTAACTCAGATGTGGGTGAATTTCTTTTTGTAAAGAGGTTGTAAAGAGTAGAGTCACGTTCCTATCAGCTCTCTGTTGTCTTCCTTTTCACCAAACATACATTAGTCCTGCTGCAGGCAAAGCGTGCTGCTAAAAAGCTCCAATGGTTTAGAAACTGCCAAATGCAATGAATAAGCACACGTCCCAAAACTCCATTACCAGTCCTTTTCTCTCTAATCGATCTGTAATGCAGACGGCTCTGCCAAACCCCCGTGTTGACTGAGGCAGAGGAGAATCAGAGGGTGGGGCGATCTGTCCTGCTTCTCTGTTCCTCCTCGTGTGTTGTGAAGTGTAATTTTAGCACAGACACACTATACACCGTCTCAGGATGCCTATGAAAGATGCACACCGACCTGCTGGAGGGTTAGAAGCGGCACTGATACTCTGAACACGTGAATAACAAGCACAAACAAGAAACACCCTAAACAAGACGACTTCTACATTACTGAAAAACACTTCTTTGAAATAAAAAAAATCTTTTACACGTTTCATAGCTGTATAATACTCCTGAAACTCTGTTTTATCGTGATCTTGTAATCCTGGAGATTCAATTGTCCATTGTTCATTCAGCGCAGTGTTTTCCAAACTTTTTCCTGTTACAGCTCTATGAAAAAATGCTGTACAGTAACAGGAAAAAGATATGCCCCTGTGATTGGAAGGTCATAGGTTCGAATTCCATGACTGCCAGTGGCACCACTGAGGTACCCTTGAGTTTTTATTTTTACTTTTTTTTTTTACCAAAAAACAATCCAAGGAGCTGTCAGTGAAGAGCACTTTTATACTGTGTTCATTTTGGCAAGCTGTTCTTGCACTTGCAGAGATTAGTTTCCTGCTGAGCATTCTTTAAACCTGTCAATGCTGAATGAAAATACAAGGTACATTTCTCTTCAGGTAATTTTAAATGAGATTACTACCTCTGAGGCCCACTGGTGGCGTGTGGACAAAAGGAAACATTTCCAGTGTCACATGTGCTCTCACCACAGGCAGAGTATGGAACGTACTGGAACGTACAAAGTCTAGGCCGAGTCCCTGAAGTTTGCCAGTGCTTGTGTATTTGTATGGTTGACTCTGTCAAAAATTGGAAGATGTCAGGGCGCACTTTTCATCAGCAATTATTTGTGGGTTTCGGCTTTTTGGGCTTCGATTGCCTTCTTTAATGAAAGTTCTGCACCACACAGACAGCTTTTTTGATAAAGTCTTAGCCGTGTGGGCATTTCGGTGCATATAACAAAGCACTATATCAGGATTTTTCTCTTTGACCCACCTCATGAATTCCTTCATTGTTTGTGTACACACCTACACAGTCTGTCCAATTTAGTCCCCATTTCTCCAGATACTCAGATGTCACCCAAGGCACTTTCTCGCCTGTTGTTTTGTTTAGTAATTGGCTACAAAATAAATAAGTGATAAGAATTCTCTGAATGCTCTCCCGACAACATCTAATACAGCAAGTGGCTGTGAACTCCCCAAAGATGAAAGATTCAGCCAGATTTAGCCACAAGCTCTAAGACCCAACAGCTTCTGAAGCTTTTTCAGAAACAGTAGTAGTTCATTATTAATTTGACTTGTTTGTCAGATTGACTTTTTCAAACAACCAAAATTTTCAGTGTTCTTGCAGGCTCCATGTTTTGTTGTGAGAAGTCTTTTCAGTTTACTGGGAACCACGGCTTTGTTTGACAGTCTTCCACCACAAAACCAAACACAGTAGAAATGGGGCAGACCAACTGTACTTAAATATTCTTCTTTGGTTTAGGCTCGTAGTCAACTTTTCAAGCTTTGTCCATTGTCTATTGCTTTTTTCAAGGAATGTCTGTATTCTAATAGCAGACAGCTGTAGACAGTATTTATTGTTACTTTTGAATGAAGTTAAGTTGTTTGGGTGTGAGATGTGATTGACTGTCAAGTGGACATAACTGCAATATGCCCTTTGTGAATTGATCAATGAAGATGTGTCGTTTGAAAGTGCAACAGATTTTTTATTAGCACTGAGTAGTTTGAATAATAATTACAAAATATAAATTACTATTAATGCAAAAAAAGGACAATTGATTTTTCCTGAAGCACACCATTCAAGAAAGATGGCTCATATTCTACAAATAAAATGGTTCACTTGTAAATCAGGCTATGTTTATCACACCAAACATCAGTAAAAGTAAATAAAACTATGCCCTGTATATTCAATTTTAAGTGTATGAAGGATATTTATTGCAATGGACCTGAATGTAAAGGCAAGACTAGCCCATATTTGGCAATTAATCGATCAAAATGCTTGCTGGATTTCCTCCATACTTTATCATATTCTGTCGGGAGATTTACCAGAGCTGTTTATGAACAATTAGAGCATCAAAAGTGATTTTTTTTTTAACTGAAAAGGAGCTTTTGTTCATTGTATCAAGTTGTAGTCACCATTCTGGCGACCCACCTGCAGGTGTAGTAAAATGACCCAACTAAAGAATAAAGGCTGTACACTAGATGGCAGTGTGTACCCGTGTTGTATGTGGTGCCTACAGGGCTAAAAGTGACATTTTATGGATAGTGATAACCCAAGACAACTCAAAGGGCCTATGTCATTGAAAACCGTGTTTCCTCTCTTTTTTCTATATGAAAAAAAGACTTTGATGTTTTTTTGTATAAATAAAAGTGACAATAAATTAGAATACTGTTCCTTTAAAGCATATTTTTTTAGGAAATGACAAAACATCAAAATAAGAGAAATCATGCAGTTTACAGAACTTAAATAATTCAAAGAAAACAAATCTCTTGTTCTCTCAAACAAAATGGCAATAATTATCATTATTTATTTTTTTTAATAATTACTTTTGACATAGCAGTCATTCACGCTTCCTCATTAAATAAGATTTGATTCAGGTGATCTGTAATCAGTACCTCATACAATAGAATGAGGTGCTTTTGTGTAGGAATTTAACAGACACTTGCATGGAATGGTTGTCATTCTTATAGAGATGCGGATTTAAAAATAAACAAATAAAGAAAACCATTATCCACAATCTATTGTTTTACAGCGATAACTCAATATTCATTAATGTATCTAGTGGTTACTGAGTAGTAAACAATGGACTGTGAATGTAAACAATGCACTGACTTCCTGATTTGGTATGAAAGCTGGGGGTTAAAGGTAAAGTTGGTCCTCAGACAGGACTAACTTAACCCAGTGTCAATAATCAGAAAAAAATAAATAAAACCTTCATAGTTTATTTAGTCAGGGAGTGGTACAAAGGGGTGTTGCCTATAAGAGCTACAAAACAAAACAAAACAAAACCTCTGGAAATCATGTGTGTCTGTAATTCTGTCTCACACACACCACACCACAACAGCTTCTCACACACACAGCCTCATTTTACACTAGTTATCATCCAAAAAAAAAAAGACTGAGACTGTTATTATTTATTCCTCTTTTTCTTTCTCTCTCAGCTGCTGGGCTCTACAGCCCTGTCGAAGTTCAGACTTGTTCACTTCACTCGCATACCACAGCAGTCTGCCTCTTCACTTCCTTCATTTCTCAGCTCAGCCCTGAACACCAGTCTCCTCCCCCCCTGTAGTGTTGTAGTAGGGAGAAAAAAGCTCCGTTTGTCTCACAGGAAGAACTTTCAAACATGAAGAGAGTCGTCAGTTGAGAAAGCGCCACTCAGTTCCTCCTGTTTCTGCAGCTTTGGGGAGAAAACCATGTTTTCCTGTCTCAGAGAAGGACCCCCGCCTCCTGCCTGATGGTCTGAGGCTTTGGCTCGACTAGACGAAGAGTTGAGAGAGCTGGAGGAGCCCCTCCGGCCGGGCTCTGCGACTCTGGACTGCTTTTTAACCTCAACATGTCAGAACACAGGTCCAGTTTCCTCCACATCGGGGACATCGTGTCTCTGTACGCGGAGGGGACTGTCAACGGCTTCATCAGCACTCTGGGGTACGTGACCTCCCACCAGCACCACCCCTAACCTGACCTGGGGTCTCGTATCGAGCCTTGTGGACGTCGTAGACCAGATCTATAAACGTGTCAGAGAGTTTTCTAGTATCTGAGCCTGGAATAAGGAAGTGGGCCCAACCTGGGGGAACAGTCCACAGCATTCAAATCACATAACAGGAATGCAAAGCTGTATCTCTGTTACGGCTCTTAGAATCACTTTATGGCTTTCAAATCGTGTTCGAGAGTGTGAAAGCAATCTCCTAGTCAATTTACCACGACAGTAGTCTGATTCGGCTTTAGAGACCTCTAGTCCACATTGAGCACCAGTGGGTGAAAGTAATGTGTAACATCGCGATACTTAACAGGCGACAATATAATGCTTTTTATATAACGTTGTTGCATACCATAAATTGTTAGAAAGCCCTAATTTTGCTCTCTGGAATGAAACATGCACTTGATCATTGTTTTCTATAAAGGGAACTCCAAGTATCTAAACTTAAAAATAGTGCATGTTAAAGGGCTCAAAATCCTTGATATAATTATAAAGGAAAGCATATTATGGTGTTAGGGAGTTGCCCCTGCAATCAGAAAGTCATTGGTTTGAATCCCAAGACTATCAGTGGCACCACTGAGGTACCCTTGAACAAGGGACCATCCAAACACACTGCCACCCTTGTGGTACATTTATGGCTGCCCGCTGCTTCACTTGGTGAATGTGTCATATGCAGAAAAACAATTTTGTGCTGTTCACACTGTGTGCTGTGGTGTGTTCATGTATGACAGAATGGAGACATTGCACTTTACGTGGGATGTAATTTATCATGACAGTGACATGTTCTCATGACACCCACCCTCATAAAATAGCCTTATGATCTAAATGATTCAGCTATGGGTTGTCTTTGGTGGGTTCGTTTTGAACTAATTCTTATTACACTACAAGCACTGGTTGAGACATTCAAGTCTCATTTTTTGATGCCATGACTCATGCTTTAAATGAGGTGCTTCACTTTTGGAGTGTGCAGGTTGCAGCATGACTGCACCAGTTGCGTCGGCTTCTCTGTGGCTTCAGAAATAAACAGTTTAACCTTTCATGCCAAACACCTAAGCTTCACACAGTTGGTTCTGGAAAAGTACTCGATATCTCTGTGCACTGTGCACTGTAGTTAGTGAAGCATCAGCAAGGTATCTAAAAAGGTCATATCGATGTCAAGTAGGCTTAACCCTTTGTGCATGCAGACAAATTGCAGCAAGTGTTTGAATGCTGGCCACTACAGCCAGAACAGTGTCAGTGAATGACCCAGAGCAGGATGCTAGAAGAGGCCTGGAGGTGGAGAACTGTTTGAGAATTGCCACCCTTTCCGTTTGTCTGTATATGTGCTTCTGTAGATACCCATGAGAACCAGTCTCAACATGCTGTTGCACTGATATGAGTTTGAAGTTAGAGTTTCCAGAGAACTTGTGCTTGGATCATTGAAGCTTTTACTGTGAAACACAAACCTGAGAAATTGCTAACCATCACTTAATTTCTACCCTTCACTCAACTGTTTCGTCCTGTTTGCTTTTATAGCGGAGGCCGATGTATTATGATATAAATACTTGATTTCAGGTTAAGCATAATCATATACAGTATACGATTTGACACACAGATATGTAACATTTCTTGGATCTTTGGTTGGTTAATCTGATTTCTAGCCTTGTGTCTTTTTGGCCTCCTACCTCAGCAAGGTCTGTCTCCCTTCCACATCAAGTAAATGGAGCTGTAATGAGCATGTTTGTAAACTGCAGTCAGGCCATATATAGTTTATATATTTAACCTCTTCCACTAGGCCATGTCTCTTAAAGTAGAGCCTTAATGTGTTTCGAAGTTCCAGTGCTTAAAGAGAGGAGACTCATTTATGAGCATGTGAAGTGAGTCTAATAGCGTTTTTCCTGTTTTCCTACTTAGCGCTCTATTACATATCCTATTGCCATGTTTTGTCTCTGTTTTAAGACATGAGAGGAAGTGGAGGAAGTTTGTGCCCTGCCAAAATTAAACAATTTAATCATTTGTCTACACCTACATTCTGGATCTTCTGGGTTATAGACTTGCATACACACTTGTTTAAATTTATATTTGATATGAAACCTTCTGCATAATTCTCAAGGATGTTTCCGTGCACAATTGTTTATGTGGTGCCTTGACATCTTTTTAATGTAATGTATTTGTTTATATAATGTTTGATGAATGAGTTGGGCCTCTTATGCACACTGCTTCTGTACTAACTTTTCTAATCTGTGTTCGTTAGGTGAAAATCTGTTGTTCACCACAGAAGGTGAATGGACTTCCTTTGGAGGTCAATAGTAGGCCAGTGATGACTGAGCAGTTTAGGATAATCTGCATTCATATTTAAATAGCAGTCAAGGGCATGGGAGTGTGGTGAAAAAAACCCTCTATATTCTGTCTGGAATTTATTATAGGCAGATAAATATGCCTAATGAATTTTGTTTACAGCCACTTTGATTTCAGTCCTGTTTACACACCCCTGCTGTTTTCTAGAACACACCTTCTTTTGTTGACGGTTCAGCACTCGTCGGTGTGTTGTGGTGTTTTCCTGCTCTGTTGCTGCTGGCGTAGAACTGCTATAAGCAGCTATGGTGGTCTGTTACATCACTCTTTAAAGAGGGCGAGTTACCTCAAACAGGGCAAGGGCAAGAAACCGCTGGAAACAGGTACAATGCTGATGACGCGTGTGTTTCTCTGAAACGGATGAGTGCACATTAATTAACACCGCACAGAAACAACATGATAACAAAATTACTCATCACTTGTCTTCCTGATGATTAATAAAAAGCAGCTTCATCATAATGCGCTGCTAGTGTGATCATTAATCACTTTGCCAGTGTTCAGTTTGTCTGTCTTTCCTGAGGGGAACAGCTGCCCCCAGTCAGCTTGAATGACCACCGTCTGGGTTTCCTGCTCTCCTGGTCTGCAAGACCAGTCTCATGACTGTTGCCTGTTCCCTAACCATGACTATTCACACACGACTCTTAACGAAAGGTGCTGTTACTAATGACAGACTCTGGTCCAACTACTGCTAACCATAGTAGAAAGGTTACCACAAATAGATGATCTTACTGCCATAATTAACATGACTAACATGACCGTGCCAAAACATGACTAACAAGAAAACAGACCCATTAGGCTGAATATAGTCATACATTCCACTGTAACATTTGGTAACATTACTGTCTTAAAGTGACATTTGGAGAGGAAGCAGATTGGGTTTTATTGTTGGTAGAACAGAAATAGTACAGCAACAAGTTTCCATAACAGGGCTTTGGCACATCAGCCATGGCACTTTATTATGTGAAACAACACACATATTTCAGGTTTGATATAAGACGTTTTTAGCAATATTCTGTATTGTTTTTGACTTTTTTCTGTGTAAAAAATAACTTGATTCTACAAAAATCCTGGAACCAAATGTCCTTATCTATACAAAACTATCTGTCCTTAATCTATTCAAAAACAGAACTGCCAGAGCCTATCTAGATATTTAAACATTTTAACTGAGTTTATCATTGTGTTGATCATTAACAGTGATCTTTAACAGATAACCACAAAAGATGGCAATTGCGAGGCCCTTGGGAGAGAGTGAGGGGCATGTCGTTGATATGGGTTTATATTTGCATTTTAATATTTGAGGTTCTCAGTGTTTTCAGATACACTAACAGTATTTTCAAATTTAAGTAAGGCAACACCACTGTGCGAGGTAAGTGGCGTTGAGGGAACTGTGTTAAACCCCTGCACTTTTATCAGGCTTCTACAGAAGCGAGCGATTTCCCGTGGTGTGTGAGTCTTGTGTGGACTGTGCTGTGTCAGCGTACAGAGTGATTAGACAGCGCGTTGTCACGCTCTGTGTGCTCTGCTGTCTCTATGCATGCCAGTAGAGACCACTTGGGATAGTGCATTCATCCCTGTGTACTGATATATTGGCAACATCAGGGTGACAAACAGATAATCTTTATATAGGCTTTAAATGGAAGTTTATTGAATTGAGCTCTAATTTGGTGAAATGTCGGAAGATGCTGAGATGCGCCTGAGACTGTGTTGTATGAGGAGATGTGGGCAACTGCATTTGGTTTGGTGAGTGGGGAAAAAAATACTGTTGAGAGCTTGAAAGAGCTGAATGGGTTGTTGACTCAGTATTATGAGCACTTATTATGGGGGATTCAGGCAATGTTTGCTGTAATTCTCCTTACTGAGCCTCATCTCATCTCATTAGGTGACCTTTCTGTCTAGTACAGCTGAAGTGTTCAGGAGGCTCCAAAGTGATGCAATTGCATAAGTATTGATTTATCTTCTTGTCTTTGAGGGAGATCACGAGTTTGGTCCCTGTTGAAAATACAACACTTTTGGTTTTGCTATTCAAATACTCAAAGCAAGGAACAGAATTGGTGGTTAGCATTTTCCTCCAAGCGTGTTGAGCTGTCTAATGTTGTTGGACTGTTGGCAGTTTGAAAAGTTGTGGAGACACTTTGTACAACTAAGAAGTAGAGCCCGACCGATATATCGATATATATTTTCCAAACTATCGGTATCAGCATTTATAATGGCAGATAAATGAATATTTCAAAAATGAAATAAAAACGGAACGAAACACCCTTCAACCATGTCATGAGTGTTGGCGTTGTATAGTTTGTCCACCAGAGGGCACTCTACACCGTCC
>JBBPDB010000019.1:12600578-12611130 GCA_037974465.1 Brachypetersius altus
TCGGAATATCGGATTTTAAAACCAACAAATATTTGTATCGGTATCGGCCTTCAAAATCCTTTATTGGTCGGGCTCTACTAAGAAGGAGAACATGCTTGGGATGTCAGAACTGGTAGGTGGAAATTTGGAATAGTCTCTCAAAAATGTATTAAAGTGTTTGAATTTTAGTTGAAAGTTGGCACAATAAAAGTAATGTTCATAAATGGGATCAGTAGTATCTGTCTCAAAAGCTATTTCCCTTTGTCTCTTGTAACCACATGTTCTCAGACTTCGGGGCTGGAGAATGAATGGAGAGCACATTTACTACTTCAGTCTGTTGCTGTATTTCTTGTCAGACAAAATTGCTCCAGCGAGACCTTGTTTAGACTGCATGGATTGCTAACCGTTCCGATAACCGAACAGGAGAGGAGACGATTAAAGAAACCACTCAAAGCCGCTGCTTCTGTCTCTGATGACACAGTTGATTAGATTCCCATGACTGATTTTCATGTTGTGGAGACATATCAGACCACAAACACTATGGGGTCATATGCACCCCTGACTGCCTCTCAAGGTGGTTTGAGTAACTAGATTACGTCTCCGTAACCCCTTTCATACCCACTTGCAGCCTTTAAGTGGGATGTACACATTCATACTTGCTATAAATCTGCTCGGATGGGGAACAGCTCTTTTATTTCAGTTTTCTTTCATAAAAATTGAAAACTTAACTATAAACAAACATGCTGCTTTACAGACAGTGCTGCATTGCTTTTGCACACAATCAGTTTTACCACTTTTCTGTCATGTACAGATAAAAATCCCATGATCACGGAAATGTTCAGCTCTGCTTCCTGTAATGTAGACATTTCTACCCAAGTTTTTGCTCGTGTAGGTATACTTCTGCGTCATCTAAGAATCGCCTAACTAATCGCTCTGTCTTCAGCATATCCTTCTAAAAATAATTGTACCTCTTGAAATGCCTCTCGAGTCAAACTTGACAGTGTGCTGAAGTTTTTTAGGCCATCACTGAGGTGCTAACCAGCTCTCAAAGCAAGTGCTGCTTGGTGTGAACCAGACTGATGGCAACATGCTCTGTTCCTGTAGGTTGGTGGATGATAGGTGTGTGGTACAGCCCGAAGCTGGAGACTTGGCAAATCCACCCAAGAAGTTTAGAGGTAGGTAATTCTGGGAATCCCTCACGTGAAATTAAAATAACTGCCCTTATGTGTGCAGAAAGTGGACACCATATATTGTTTATTAAATATTTTCATGCTATTGGCCTATATGTGGCTGAATCGCACAACTGAGCCCTTTAACCAAGTGGGTGTTCTGAGCTTGCTGACCAATCACAGTTGCAGATAGGTGTTTCTGTGGGTGTTTTGGTAAATTAAAGTACTCATGTAATCTTGGTCATTTTGGTTAAATTAGCACAGGACAGAGTACTTTTTTGTACTTTTTTTTGGTACTCTGTCCTTTGGCCATTTGCGCATCGCATGATTCTATCATTGTGATCCAGAAGCATGCTCCTACAGTCAATGAAGCCCAGTAAAGTGAGACCCATAAGGAATGCTGTAACTCCAGAGTGTAATTTGAATCAGATAAAGAATTTCTGATTACGATGGTGTTGATTTCACATGCTGCATTTTTGCAAGCTTATGTAACAAACTACTCTATGGTTTTAAGTGTGTCTTAAAAGCTTCATAGTCTTCCTTTGTGTCCCCCAGATTGCCTGTTCAAGGTGTGTCCTATGAACCGGTACTCAGCACAGAAACAGTTCTGGAAGGCCAAACAAGGAAAGCAAGGAAGTAATACAGAGGAGGACCTCTTTAAGAAACTGCAGGTACACTTTGCTCACACAGCCCGTTCCTAAGAGCAGGAATAGTTTGGTGAAAAAATCACATTCACACAATGTTCCTCTTACCCCAGAACATGTCTGATGTCCAAATTTAGCATCTTTAGCTTAGCTTTGGACATACTAGGCGAACGTCACTAACAAACACTAGACTTCAGCTGCATCCTGCACTTCATTAAGGTGGCGTCAGTGTAGTTTAGGGCACAGTGTGACTTACTGTGAGCTGCACACCAGTTTCAGGCAACAGATGGCGTGCCAAATTCCGGCTCGTCCCTGCTTGCGTTTGTGCTCATAGCACAAACTCCACATGTTTGTGAGTTCTGTTGTTTCTGTCCATTAATAACTGTTCATTTTGAATTTCTGAACCAAAGCTGCACATTTAGAAACAGAAACAGAAGTAAGTATAAAATAGTCAGTAAACCACATTTCTGAAAATTCAAATAGTCTTTAAAAAAAAAAAGTAATTTATGTGAAAATAAACTTGTCTAAAAAAAAAAAAAATTATATATATATATATATATATATATATAGTAATATATATTGTTTTAAGATATATGTTTTCAGGATCAATCTTTGAAGTCTAAACTAAAGAATTCCATTTTGAGCTTTATACACATGTTGGCTGATTGGCTATATCTGGGACTTGCATTTAACAAATAATGCGACTAAGACAGTATGTTGCATATGGATCAAGCTCTGCTTATTCCTGTAAAGTACAACAGTATGAGAATTTGTGATGTGTATTATCATGAATAAAAAGGCTGACTAGTCATAGCTGATTCACTGAGATCAATTCTAATCAATGATTTGATCCCATACAGTTGATCCCATACAGTTCTGATAAGTAATGGTGACAGCCTTGAATATAACTCAATTGATGTTTGCTTTTCTGTCAAGAAATGAAAATTTAATTGCTCTTATTGTTGTGGGAAAAAATGTGGAACAGAATTCACCTGTCGCACCAATATTTGTGTAGTTATTGTTTCACGCTTCATTTACTTCTTTCCTACACTTCCCAGCATGCAGCAGAACTGGAGCAGAAACAGAATGACACAGAGAACAAGAAACTGCTCGGCGAAATCGTCAAATACAGCCAAGTCATACAGGTGCAGCCCAGCCTGCCTTCTTATCAACGAACTATTCTGTTCCTCTGAGCACGCTAGAACATTCTGTTTGTTTGTGCTTTGCAGCCAAGGCTACCACAACACTATGAGAAAGAGGGGTGGGGGGGGTGTGAAACGGTTCTTTGACAGTTTGATGAATGGCCTGAACCAACCTTAGTGAAAGCTTTCACATTTCCCTGCTTTCTTTTAAAAGAGCATGGCTTACAAGTCTTAGTCTCAAAGGTTTGAACCATTTATACATTCAAAATGGTTTAATTGTGTGAAATCAACGTTTGCAGGTGTCTCCAGTTGGTTTATCTATAACTAATAAAAGAATGGGGAAGAGAAGCCTGTTTTACTACTTATGTGTTTTTGACGATTCATTATGGAAAAGTCATCATGTAACATCAACATCAATACCAATCATCTGTGTTTTAAGACCTTGAGGGCCTCCTTACCGGTTTAGACGCTAAACATTATTTTTAGATCTTCATTAGTTTTTTACTCTTTCACTCCTCTATCCCAGTCTGGTACTGTCAGGCTGCAAAATAACACATTTCCATTGAATCAGTGAAGAACGTGTGTCCTCCTTGGAGCTTGGCTTAGGTTGTGTGTTCTTCCATATATTTGTCTTCACTTCATCCATATTTTCATCCTATTTTGCTCATTTGTTTATGGTATGTTTTGGTGTGTTTCAGCTGCTGCACATTAAGAGTAATAAGTTCCTGACGGTGAATAAGCGTCTGCCTGCTCTGTTAGAGAAGAACGCCATGCGGGTGTCTCTCGATCCCTCAGGAAACGAGGGCTCCTGGTTCTACATTCAGCCTTTCTGGAAGCTCCGCAGTGAAGGAGACAATGTATGTAGAACCTTACTGTACTTCTCCACCTCTCTCTCTCTCTCTCTCTCACAGTATCACTTTCTTTCACTTTCCTTAGTTCTTTTTTTTTTCTGTCTCATGCTCTGTTTTTTGCTCTTTGTTACAATCTTTCAATCAACTTCTCTCTTCCTGTTACTTTCTCACCTGCTATTTTACTTGTACTCTGTCTCTAAAATGTTCTCTCTCACTCTTTCTCTCTCTCTCACTGCATAATACTCTTCCTCTCTCTTACCCTCTCACTCTCCCACTCATTTTCCCTCTCCTCTCTCTACACCCTGCTCACTCAGTCTTTCTCTCTGTCTCTCCCTTTATCTTCCCCTTCTTCGATTTTTTAATCATCCAGTCTTTCTCACTTTTCACTCTCTCACGTTCTCTCACTCTCTTTCTTATGTTTCAGAGTATTTTGAGTGTATATACATGTACAGGTTTTATGTACATATGCAATAATATGTGAAGCCATATTAACATGATGATGAAGTTCTTTTAACTCTGTTGCTTTCTCCTGCTGACATCTTGGCGACCAAAGTCTGAAGGTATATTAACTGATTGCAGTGCATGATGTGTTGCATTATATACAATACCAGTCAAAAGTTTTAGCACACCACAGGTTTTACCTGTTGTCTGTTTATTATTTCAGAAACAGCACAAAAACATTTATTCGTGTTTAGCATTGGAAAGTTGAGTATAAACGAAAGTATGTTAAATAAAACAAGTTTCCTTTAAAACACGGAAAGAATATGTTCCAGTGCATGTCTGGTTGTATGTTGATGGAAGAATCCAATTCTTATAGACTATCCTTATAGTGCACTCATTAACTGTTACATCCCACTGGCTGTCACTTAATAACTCGTTAAAGTTTCTAATAGTTGTTTGGTGAGCCACATTATATTTATAATTAGATTATGTGGTATTTTGTTGGACAGTCATGTTGAATAAAAATATGACATTTTCTTGCTAATAAAGGTTTTCAAATGGCATCCATTCTTTATTTGTTAGCAAAGAATATTGAGTGTGTTTTTAGTGAATATTAGATGAGCAACATGCAAATCTCAGTGTGTGCTGAAACCTTTGACTGGTATGGTGTATGTGTGTGTAGTGTTCTCACTATATGGTTGACTACACAAGGACACGTGTGCAGCATGATACCATGCATGTAAACTACAACTTCACCGCTTACTGCAAGAACATGCCTGATCAACGCTAGACTGTTCTTAGTCCAGGCTGAAGTGTAGCTCAATTGTATGCCATTGTTCAGATGGATCTACAGATATAACACTTACAGCCCCGCAGTCGATGCTGCTTGTTTAACTGTTGATAGACAGTGATGGGCTGTGATTTCAGGGGTTGTCATGGTCGTCTTCCTCTCCACTGAGCATTTGTTGATCTAGGCAGCAGGTTTGTATGCTGATGGGAGGAGAGAAAGCCTTAGGTCAACACGCCACTCAATTCGCATGTTCACACTGTGATTTTTAACTTCCTCATGCCTTGTTTGGCAGCTTTTGCCCGCCCCAAACCACTGTTCTGTGCCACTGGTCGAAAAGCAGTCCTTCATTTAGCAAATGAGAGGGCCTGAACTTGTGATGTGCGAGTCCAGAGAGAGAATGAAGTGACTTTTTTTTTTGCCTTTTCTTGAGTGCATGTACAGGTTCAGTAGATTCAGTAGCACATACCCCTAATGCCAACATCAGTAAATTTCAATGAAGAACTGATGTTGGCATTTTGTGTCATAAAGCTTCAGTAAAGCAAATCTATAATGGTGCAGATCGACCAATATGTTTAAAAAATGGTATGTGTGTTAGAGGCTGTTTCGTGTTAAATCTGCATTGGACAAAAGTACAGGATGTCATTTATCCATTTACCTGCCATTGTGTTCCAGCAGAAAGAGCTATAAATATTCACAAGGCCAAAAGGACACTCATTGCACACACTCTGCTCACGTTAAAAAGTCATTAACTGCTGGGCTGAGAGCGCTTTGCCGTTTTGACATGTGTGCCTGACCGACTTGCAATCACTTACTTGAGGAGACTTGCTGTTGTAGCAAACGAGTCACACCCAGTCATCAAAACCAGTTCCAAAGCATTCAAGCAATGTCTTAGATAGCCAAATTCTTTAAATGTACTGAACCAGTTCTCTGGCACTCTAGCATAGATGTCAACTTTTGCATGTCACAGGACCTGATACCACTCTGTTCTGACACTGCTTCTGTAGTTGGAGGTGAAAAATGCATTGTATATTTTGTGTGTGTGTCTGTGTGTCTGTGTGTCTGTCTGTGTAGGTGGTAGTGGGAGATAAAGTGGTCCTGATGCCTGTGAATGCTGGCCAGCCTCTGCATGCCAGCAACATTGAACTACTGGACAATCAAGGCTGCAATGAGGTCAGATGCATGCAGCCATGCACATTCATCACTAAACTGTGAAACACTTTAATCACAGTTACTTTGAAATGAGGCTCCAGCCGCCCTCTCTAGCAGGACAGCCATAGTCATCATTTTTGAGCTGTAAAGCAGAAAAAAAAGTAAATGTAGACATTTGTCTCCTTAGACCAAATGTTCCCGATTAGCCTAGACCTGTTTGGTGTCTCAAATGTACACCCCATCACTAGCATTCAGACAGGTTGGATTTGTGTAAGTGATGTGTGACATGATACATTGTAATAAATCACAATGACAAAAAATAGTGGGGTTTGGGGAAGATTGTGTTCATTTCTGCCAAACTGCAACTTTTTGTTTGTGGCAGGTGAATTCTGTGAACTGTAACACCAGTTGGAAGGTCAATCTCTTCATGAAGCACAGCGATTACAGGGATGATGTTCTAAAAGGGGTGAGACTTTTGCTTATTTATGTTAAGAGAGGTTGCGAAATCGAAGGCCTAAACCACATTTATCTCTCTCATCTCTTTTTTACTGCTCTCTCCCTCCATCTCAGGGTGACGTGGTGCGGTTGTTTCATGCTGAGCAGGAGAAATTTCTGACCTGTGATGACTACAAGGAGCAGCAGCACATTTTCCTGAGGACGACTCTCCGCCAGTCAGCCACCTCCGCCACCAGCTCCAAAGCACTCTGGGAAATTGAGGTATGATCTGAAAAGAGGAATGAGATTTGAGCGTGGCTCATAGAAACAGCATAATAAAAGCAAATTCCTTTTACACAACCTTTGCACACATCTTGAATTGCAACCATATTTTTAAAACCCACAACAACTATCTTTTCACATTACACCAGTAAGCTTAAGCTCAGAGCACCTTAACCAAACACTCTGTAACCATAATGACAAACATCTATATCCAGAAAAATAACTGTCAACCCAAGTAAATTCAGGAGTGTCTTTTATTATCAAAAAGTACAATGTTGGATTTTATATTTATAGTTACTGTGGAAAAAATAAAAAGAGATCAGACTTGCTTGCATTTGGGAGGATGATCATTAATGGCACATCATTGACTGAGGAGAAAACATCTTGTGTAGATGGTCTTTACTTTGTAATGTTACAACTGTTAAAACCGCCTTCCTCTCTTGCTAATGCCTCCTTCTCATTAGACACAAACCCCACTGTGTGACAATCTACTCTAAGACAGAATCTAAAAGCAAAAGGCACTTCTGTTACTGCTCCAAAAATATCAGCCATGCCAGACACTTCATCAATTCCCAACTAAACACACATCACATTCAAAATGGGCCTAGGCTGTTTGAAGGGTGAATCATTTTAAAATAAATTGTTGTGTTAATGTCTGCAAAGGTTGTTAGAGCTAAAGTAAATCATTATTCAAAATTGGCCAGGACTATGTGTTTTGACTCCTTTGAAGTTGAAGTTGAGTTCAATATGTCAGTTTGGGACAGAATATGTAATTATATTATGTTTATTTTTATATTACATGTTATAGCATGCTGCAGAAAAAGCATGGTATTTACTTGAAATAACTCTCCAGATTGCCTGAATTTATGTGTCAATAAAATGTGTGCAGTCTATTTTTCTGGCAGTGAGGGACACAAAAATTCTTTGCTTAATCAATTAATGTAGTTTCCCTCTCTCACCTCTCAGAACCACACAAAAGAAGCAATCCAGATATTTAAAATGGGTCTGTTGAACAGTTCAGACTCTAATTGGTGACAAAAGCGAAAGTGTGACTTTGGATCAATGAACACTTGCTGTCACATTATTCTTCATTAAAGTGTCATCAAAGAGCAGGCTTTTAAGATTAAGATAAGGTTAAGATTAAGATATTCTTTTTGTCATTGTACTGAAGCAGGATGGTACACATACAACAACATTGTAGGGACTACTTAATGGTGCAAACAAATGCAGACAGTAAACACACTATAGACAATAAACATCAAGCATGAAGTTGCGGACGGACAACAATGACGCACAATTGACAGGACAAGTATTAAGTATTGCACTGAGAAGGATTGCACTTGTGTATATAAATACATACACTGAACAAAAATATAAATGCAACACTTTTGTTTTTGCTCCCATTTTTCATGAGCTGAGCTCAAAGATCTGAAACATTTTCAACTTACACAACTATATTACACTCAAATATTGTTCACAAATCTGTCTACATCTGTGTTAGTGAGCACTTCTCCTTTGCCGAGATAATCCATCCCACCTCACAGGGGTGGCATATCAAGGTGCTGATTAGACAGCATGAATATTGCACAAAAACAAAAGTGTTGTGTTTATTTTTTTGTTCAGTGTATATGTGTAAAAAGACACTATAACAGAATGAATCCATGCACATCTTTTAAGACAGTGTTGAAATTATTGCACACTGCCCTGAGATTTGTGAAAAAACAGTAGCAGTTATTGTACATTGTCTGTGGGTGTTGATGAGATGAGTTTGTGTGTGTTTAGTGCAGTGATGGCTTGTGGGAAGAAACTGTCTCTGAACCTGTTGGTCCTAGTTCTGATGGACCTGTAGTGTCTGCCAGAGGGCAGGAGGTTGAACAGGCCATGAGCAGGATGGGTGCTGTCTTTGATGACTCCCTCAGCTCTGTTGAGGCAGCGGGATGGGTAAACGTCTTTCAGTGAGGGAAGGGGGCAGCCGATGATTTTCTCTGCCGTCTTGACTACCCTCTGCAGTCTCTTCCGGTCTGACTCTGTTTGCAGACTTAAGATTCTCTATGAAAGCTATTGGCATTCAAATCTCTTTTGTGTGCATCATTAAGAAAGAGGTGGTGTTCATCCACAGGTTTATGAGTGCTCAGCTGCAGCTTGTGCCATAAACAAAATGGTTGGTTCCAGGCAAGTAGAGGCTGGACAAGTTTGTTGTGTTGTAGAGGGGTGTCGATAGTTTCTTTAAATCTAGTAAGGAGTACTCTAAATGCTCTCAAGGGGCCACAGAGCCAACAGGCTCGACCCTTCCAGGCCCGGCTACTTGCTATGGGTCTTAGTGTATTTTCTTTATCATGCTGCCTGAGTTTTAATGGGCAATTCTCGCCCTGTAGTTGACAACAGCAGAGCGTTATTCACTTATAAGTGTCAGCCTGGTCATCAGGTTACACAAAACATAATCAAGGATCACCAAAGTGAACAAGAGAAGGCAAAGACTTTCTCTACTTCTAAGTTAAGTTAAAGCGTTTTTATGAAGAGTAATTTTGGAGCATTTCTGTTCGGTCATTTCATACAGTGGAAAAGTCAAGTCCAAGTCAACTTTACTATTACCTCACCTATATACAAGTATACAGTGTTTAAAAGGCAAATAATGTCGAAAATTGAACAAATTGAAAAAAGAGACTCACAAAAAGCAACAGCACTTTGTTTCCAGGCAGTTTGCAGCTTTTTTCTGTCACACAGGTTTAGAGATAGGCAATACTTAATCACTGTGCACCTGTACATGAAAGCATGATGTTCAGCAACCGACCACATGAAACAGAGAGGGGAGTTGAGGGGCTTCAGTGCAAGAGCAAGCACACCACAGTTTACTCCACAATGAAGAAAGTTAAGAACTTATTACTGCAAAAAGCAACATTGTTGCTGCCGCCAGTAAAGCAATGAAATTGCTTTACATTAGTGAAATGTATTTCTTCTTCTGTCACTGAAGTGCTCATAGTGTCATTTTGTTGTCTTGATTTTATGTGTTTTTTAAAACATTTGATGATTTGCAGCAGTTCACAAAAAATGTGATGTTCATGATCCATAATCCCAAACATAACCTACTTAGTATTTATTATTCTGTCTGTTTTCTGTATTGGATGTATTTGAATTATTCTATTTACCTTCTTACTTCATGAGACAGGCCTTAGCTAGGCAGATACAGTTTAACTAACAAGCTAACGGGCTCTTCCGAAGTGTTTGCTCTGTGTTTAAATATTTACTGAAATATTTCTTGTTCACTGCAGTGTAAGGTTTTCTATGGAAGGTTTTATAGCTCGGAGTTTAATACATCTGATTAGTGTCCATCTCTGATCTTATTAGGTGGTGCATTATGACCCCTGTAGAAGTGGAGCTGGCCAGTGGAACAGTCTGTTCCGCTTTAAACACTTGGCCACCGGCAAATACCTGGCGGCAGAGGTAAGAGACTCCTTTCTCTCTGTTTTGTTTTATTTAGCAGGAGGTGTATTGAAAGCAAAGTGAAGAAGGAGTTTTCTGGTGCTGTGCTGTAGATGGCAGTCTAATATTATTATCCCAGCAGTAATGACTTACTTATATGAAGGTGTGTATGTGTATGTGTATGTGTGTGTGTGTGTGTGTGTGTGTGTGTGTGTGTGTGTGTGTGTGTGTGTGTGTGTGTGTGTGTGTG